>SCDY01001686.1:0-40321 GCA_004143825.1 Drosophila micromelanica
AGACAGCGAACCATGAACAAAAAGACCAACCTTTTGAAAATCGGTTGAGTTTTGGCAAAGTTATGACTGGGCAAAGTTGAGACCTATCCTTATATGGGAATACTAGGGTGTCTATTCCCTATTTTTTACATGAATTTGGACTTAAAATTTTATTTTTAAACTGAAATGAAGAATTCATTTAGACAGCGAACCATGAACAAAAAGATTAACCTTTTGAAAATCGGTTGAGTTTTGACAAAGTTATGACTGGGGAAAGTTGAGACCTATCCTTATATGGGAACACTATGGTATATATTCGACAATTTTTTACATGAATTTGGACCTAAAATTTTATTTTTAAACTGAAATGAAGAATTCATTTAGACAGCGAACCATGAACAAAAACACTATCCTTATGAAAATTGGTTGAGTTTTGGCAAAGTTATGACTGGGGAAAGTTGAGACCTATCGTTATATGGGAATACTAGGGTGTTTATTCCAAAAATTTTTACATGAATTTGGACTTAAAATTTTATTTTTCAACTGAAATGAAGAATTCATTTAGACAGTGAACCATGAACAAAAATACCAACCTTTTGAAAATCGGTTGAGTTTTGGCAAAGTTACGACTGGAGAAAGGCGAGACCTATCTTTATATAGGAATACTAGGGTATATATTCGAAAATTTTTTACATGAATTTTGACCTAAAATTTTATTTTTAAACTGAAATGAAGAATTCATTTAGACAGCGAACCATGAACAAAAACACTATCCTTATGAAAATCAGTTGAGTTTTGGCAAAGTTATGACTGGGGAAAGTTGAGACCTATCCTTATATGGGAATACTAGGGTATATATTCAAAAATTTTCGACATGAATTTAGACCAACAATTTTACCATAAACAAAAAGACCATACTTTTGAAAATCGGTTGAGTTTTGGCAAACTTACGACTGGGGAAAGGCGAGACCTATCCTTATATGGGAACACTATGGTATATATTCGAAAATTTTTTACATGAATTTAAACCAAAAATTTTATTTTTAAACTGAAATAAAGAGTTCATTTAGATAACGAATTATGAACAAAATGACCATACTTTTGAAAATCGGTTGAGTTTTGGCAAAGTTATGACTGGGCAAAGTTGAGACCTATCCTTATTTGGGAATACTGGGGTATATATTCAAAAATTTTTTACATGAATTTGGACCAACAATTTTATTTTTAAACTGAAATATAGAATTCATCTAGATACCGAACCATGAACAAAAATACCATCCTTATGAAAATCAGTTGAGTTTTTCCAAAGTTAAGACTGGGGAAAGTTGAGACCTATCCTTAAATTTTATGTTAAGCTGACATAGCTATGGAATATTTCGGATTTTTGATAACTCCCCCATTTTCACAAATGGCTTGTACATAGATTTAAAAGGTCTTGCTCTTTCCTAAATATATCATAAAAGTTAATATTTACAAAAGTTATTTATTTTATTACAATAAATTGTAAAATGTGTCTTTCATATGCTTAGAAATAGATCGTCAGCTTGTCTTCAGTCACATTGATTACTACCTAAGCATCGATCGCATTTCACGCCCATTTCAGATTATTAGCAACCGCTAAACGGTATCCAGGAATGTTGAGCAGTCATCTTGCCGCTGGCCAGTCAACCCCCCGCAGCCACCTCAATTCGCTCAGCCTCCTGTGAGCCGCGCACTTAATTTATGACTGGGCCTGCAATAATTCAAAGTCATAGGCCTCCGGAGACCATTCAGAACACTCGACCGCTGGCTATGGCCAACACGCCACTCGACAACAGCAAGAGCAGGAGCAAGAGAAGGAGCAGGGGCAGGAGCCAGAGCATCAGCAACAGGGGCCGGCACACCTTGCACTGAGCCTGCCCGTCGGCATATTGTGGCTAAAGAATTTTTAATTAAAATATTAAAGCATCAGCCGTAAGGTGTTTTTAATCTTGAAAATTGTTTTAATTGTTATTTAGGATTTGTTGCTTTTATTGCTGTTCTTGCGGCGCAATTTATGTGCGCCTAATTAGAACAGACAGCGGTGTCAGAGGTGCCTCTCAGTTTTTTTTTTGTTTTATGTGTACTAGGATATATATAAACATAAATAAACATTTTTTTTGGTGTTGCTTTTTTTATTTTTTTTTTTTTTTGTTTGCTATAGCCGCTTCATAACTACCATATTTTCAAATTACCATACGCCAAGTGGGCTCGGGCCATGGCCAAAGTCGGCATTTTCTTTTACATTGCGGTCATAAAAGCTAATTGTATGCGTGCGTGTCGAGCTTGGGGGAGGCTGAGGAGGAGTCAGTGGTTGAGCAGAAGTAGAAGAAGAAGCTGAGCGAGCGGTAACCTTGGCTTGTTGCTGGTCGGTGATTTATATTTAATTGTTGTCATTATGGTCATCAAAATTGTGCGGTGCCCCAACCGCTGACACCTGCACGCTTTTCGCGTTTTAAAAGCCAGCTCGGGAGCTGAACTGAGGCTGAGCCTGTGTAGCTGTGTTGGGGGTGGAGTGGACTGTGGTGGGGTGGCACAGATGCCACCCACCCGACAACACGTAGCAATTAATTCAATTTGTCGCTCTGGCAGCGGGCAATGTGTGAAGAAGTCGTCGCTTGTTTATTGTCGTCTGTTGATACTTGAAGCGTGTAAATATGCTTAAGATGGGCCAATTGTTGGCAAAACCGAGCGAATACTTGGCCATAAAACTATGAAAACCCCAGCTCGGCAGCGTAAGAGCGTTCGGGATAAGCGCATTTGCTCTTAAGCTTCTTTAAAGAGCAAACTGTGAAAACGTTTTGGCATTGAAACGCCGTTATGTGTGTTCGCGTTTCCTCTAGCTCTCTCTCTCTCTCTCTCTCGCTCTCAATATGTTTCGTTTCGTTTCCGTTTCCGTTAGTGTTCCTCTTTAAATTCTGTTGTCGCTTCACTTCAGTTGTTGGCCAGCTTTGCTGAAGTTGACTGTGGAGCCTGCTCGTGACTGCCAGCTACAAATGATGCAGTGTAATTCCTCTGATGTGGCGTATTTTTCTTAATTAGCGCCATTTGAAGAGAGCAAAAACGAGCAGCATATTGGACACAAAGTGCAATTGGGACTTGCCTTTTTTATTAAACAAAAACTTTTTAGTTCTTGCAAGCTAAATTAACCTAAAATTATATTTTTCACTGACAATGAAACATTTTCAATTTAATTACTGTAAAGATTTTTAAAAATTCTATCAGTTTCTTTTCACTGACTAATGAGAAAGAATAATTTTTTTCGAAAGGAAATTATATTTATTTATTACAAATATATCAGTTTTAAAAGGCTTAAGTTTTAAGCTCAGACTACGCCCCCTTCTTGAGTGTAAACTTAGCTTTAAATATAGTTCTGTATTTAACTGGTTCAGGCTCTGATCTCTAAGGAATATTCTTATATTATACTAAATTGTATTTTCATACAACAACTAAATATTTAACTGCTTGTTTTAAGGGATTTCTGAGGCGAGAACACAGTTTTTTATAAAACAAATGTTCAATTGAAATATAGTTCCTGAAATATAGCTCCTACAATAGAATCATTTTTATTCTCTCTGTTTAAAAATGGTTTTTATTTAAATTGTTTACAACATTATTTTTTTATAGCCGGAAGTAAATCAGCCTATTCATTTTTTACCTGTTTTAATCTCGCTGCATAAATAAAAATAAATTAGCAAATTTACATTTTATAAACCTTAATTGAAAAAGCAAATTTTTGTTTCGTTAAGGCCAGGATTTATTTTACCAGCAATCTATCAAAGGCTATACTAATTAAATGTTGTTTTAAACTTGCTTTAATACCGTTGATTAAAATGTTGCACAAAATGTGTATTCAAATAGTAAATAATTAATTACGGCAAGCAATTTTCTATAAGTATCTACGATTTTAGATTGAATGCAGCCACTTTAGATATTTGCATGATTTGACTGTATTTTCTTTAGCAAACCTATTAACAAAATACACATGTCCCATGCTCGCTGATTGTGGCATATTATTTGATACGTCTGCTTGTGAATAATGTAATTTGAAATGTCGATTGCTCTGGATAATTTGATTTTTGTATTTTCGAATTGACGCAAATGAAATTAATTTATTTTTTTTTTATGTTGTCTATCATTCTCATTTGTTGAATCAATTCAATACATAGTTTCTCTTTTTCTTTTATTCATTTTTTTGTTTAATGTATTCAAATTTAAATAGGTTATTTAATTAAATGCGTTTATTGCATACACGAAGCCAACAATTGTGAATGTGTGAAACATCAGATGGCTTTTCCATTTTCCATTTTTTCTCATTTATTTTTTTTTATTTATTTTTTTTTTGTCTCTTTTGTTGTCAGGCGTATGACTTTAATTTTGTGTATATATTTTATTTATTTTAAATTGTTTGCCAGAACTGTCGCACAACCAACTGGAAGCCAGCAAACAGATGCGCTGATAAGAACTTTTCATTTCACCAAATTGCGAACTGCAGCTGCGAAAAATTGTAAAATTACAATAAATAATACAAAAACCGCATACAACTTGGGATGTCTTATACCCTTGTAGAGGGTATTGCATTTGTATTACGAAGGATATCCAACACAGGTTGGCGAAAATAATAAGTACTGAAAAACCGACTTCCTTAGTTAATGTACATTTTAAAAATTAAATTAAATATTTATTTACTATATAAACAAAAATCTAATGTTATTATAATTTGAAAATAAATAGCACTAATAAAGATATTTTACCTGAATTTTATTGTTGTACTTTAAAAGCATAAGAACTTCGGCCGCCCATAAATATCTCCATCTAATTCTACTTATAAAATTTAAGAGAAAAATATCCAAATTATTTATGCAAGCTTGTTTGTTTACTTGTAAAAATATTTTTCTATTTTACTGATACGCTTCTTTTATTTCTGTTTGTCGTTATTAAAGGAATGAAATATGACTTTGTCATTTGCAAATTCGGCAGTTTTCTGCGAAGCGTATCGAATCAAGGCGAAAACACACCGTTAAAACGGAAATACGCGAGCAAATTCGCAGGTCACAAAAGGTCCGCCTACACTAAACATCTAAAATTGTATATGGCCTACCAACCCTGGGGCGGAGCATATCATAAATACGAGATGGGTAGTGAAGATGGCTCATTAAATGACTGGCACAAATAGCTCAAGGTGCTCATGACAAAACCACATTTAATGTAGAGACACATGTATATAGATTTTATGTAATGGTATATCTCAAATTTTGCTATCGCCCACCTCCACACCAACTTTGGTTTTTTGATAGGCATTAATTACAGCTGCTTAGATACACATGCACTATATATATGTGTGTATATATTAGTAGGATATGTTTTATGTATGTGCTTTTTGGCTATTTAAGAGCTCAGCTGCTTGAGCTAAGCAAATATTTAAGTTGATTGGGCGGGCGCAAATGTAAAAAGTTTCCACTCTGGAGTTCACCAAATTCGCATAAATTCTATGCGTGCCATGGCAGCCGTGAACTTTTTAATGTATTTTAAAACACTTTCCACTAAACATTTTAAGTAAACTGCTCCACAGTCAACGTCTTCGTCTTCGTCTTCGTCTTCATCTCCTTTTTTAGCTTTCAGCGTGGCGTCGGAGTCGGCGTCGGCAGGCGCAGGGATGCCAACTTGACTTCCTGTGCAAGCGGCAAAGTTTCTGGCACTCCTGCCGCTGTTTCAACTTCTGTTCCTGCCTCGACTGCCTGCCTGCCGCTGCGCTGGCTCTGCAAATTCCATGGAGGCTGAAATCAAGTATTTCATTTTGGATTCAACTGCTGTCCGAGCATTGCAACGCCACCACCAACAGCACCAACAGCAGCTACAAAATGGCAAATTAAACAAAATACGATTGACTGAACGAAGCAAGAGATACACTTACATTATCACCAGAGCTGCAAATCCAAAAATAATTGTCGGTTTACGAATCGAACCATTTACAAAATTTTTTTTTCATTTGAGATTTTATACTCGTTTACGAAGTGGAATGTCTTCTGTTTGTTTGTTCGTCCGTCTGTCTCTCTATATAAACAAAACTTACGGCTACAATTCAATTTAATCAATAATATTTAATATAATATATAATAATAGCTCTTAAGATTATCAACAAGCGGCTTTATTTAGAAACCAATAGCACAAACATTTCTCGATTGATGATGCTTCTTAGATATGTTGGGTGAGTAAACAACTTCAATTTCGTTTTATTATTATTTTTGCAATTGTTATTATTTATGATATTTTTTTTTACATTTTTCGGTTCGAACAGGCTAAAAACATATTTAGGACTAAAATATTTGAAAAGTATTCATTTCTTATATATTTTTTTTATTTTCGTTTCGATTGCAAAGTTGGCGTTTAGCATTTAACTTAACAACATAGTCGGTAGTACTTTGGGAAGTTTGAGTGTATGAGCACAACAACAATAGCAACATCACCATAGCAATAACAATACCACGTAGAGTAAAAAGTTCCTTGGAGTTTTGCAGCTGCATATTGCCTACTGGCCCCTTCCACCAACATCCTCGCTGCCCACTGACCAGTTCGACGGTCTGAAAGGCTTCTTTCTGCCAGTTGCCAGCTGAGTTTCTAGCAAGTTTTGTGCTACAAAATACTATATAAACTGAACTCCTTTAGCGGGCTGTGGGCGTGGCAGTGTGTCAATGTTTGTTTTATGTGCCTAGGCGCAGGCTAGCTGCAAAACTTTGTGTCGATTCCCTCCGGGTTTTGTCTCCCTTTTGGGTGGGAACAAACCTATGCGGGCCGGTTGTCAAAATTTTAATTAATTACAGTCGTAAAACGCAAAAGTTGCATAATTAAATTGTTATTGTTAATAATTAAATAGGCAAGCGAAATCACAATGCATGTACATTTATAAATTATTCTGTCAATATTTGTCAAAGCTTCTCACTTTGTCTGTCTTTGATTTTAACTCAAATTTATAGTAAGATATATATATGTGTGTGTGTATATACACATATCTGTGTGATTTGGGTAAAGAGGGCGTCTCCTCAAACTCAACCAGTGGCCCATTTGCGTAAGTGGCTCGCTTGCATGTTGTGAAATAATTGCATGAATTTGTTGCCCAATGATTGCATGTTTGCCAGATTGTTTATCCAACTGTTGAGCTTCACTCTTACAGTTGACCTTTGTGCTGAAAAACACCCTGTATGGCCCGCATGTTTGTGCTTAACTTGTTTGGGGCATTGAATAATTAAAATATTTTCGCAAAATCAACTCTTATGCCCGGCACACAACTGAGATTATCAATGGCAATGGCAACAAAATTGCCCAGCGGGTCAAAGGTTCAAGCTTCTGCCATTGCGGGCGGGTGTGCGGTGTGCACATGTTTACACATTTGAAATGTTGCAAAGATTTGTTAAGTTTTTGCTGGAAAATGTTTCCAAATATTTGCGATGGAATTCGGATGCTGCCAACAACAGCATACAAAAGTCCTGGACTCTAGGCGGAAGATGGTTGAGGTCATGCATTTATATGTGGCCTTTATGCAAAATAGAATTGGATTTGCTTTTAATTGTTTTTAATTAAGTATAATTTATTGCGCAAACAACAATAAGCATCTCACAATGCGCAATTTTCTCATTCTTGCTTCTTGCTTACAGTTTTACGGCTTAAAGATGCAAAACTGAAAACAAGCTGCATTTGCATTTTGATGAAATCAACATGTTATCCCAAGATTTGTTTATGTTCAAAACTAAAAACACACTTTAACTCATGCAGAGCCAACGCTTTATTACTATGCTTATGCATAAATCCCAATAAGATAGATATATATTATTCCAAGACTTTTCTGGCGGTTAAGAAATGGAAACATCATAATTGTACAAATTGTAATGTTTAAATTTTAACTTTAATTCACAAACATTTGTTCAAATAAATTTGTGTGCCAGTGAATTTATTTTGAATATATTTTCTATTTCTTTGTGAAACATGATATTGATTATCAAAATGTCCATAATTAGGATTTAAAATTAATGAGCGCCCAATTACCGTTAGTGAGCACGAGTGTGCGCCAATTAAATTGCAATTAGACACCTGCGATGTGTGCATATTCCCGTCAAATCTGCTGAGTATAAAAGCAACCTGCCAAACACATGACTGCCACACAGCTGCAACATGCTGACGGATAAGTTTCTCAAGTTACAGGCCTTCTATTTTCGCCTGTTGGGATTTAACATATTTGACACCAGTGGCAGCTGGTTTCACCCGCGCAGAACTGCTTTCTGCATTATGTCAGTGATCACTTTCATGCCAATGACTGTGGCATTCTGTTTTCGCAATGTGGAAAATATAGACAGGCTAACAGATGGCCTCTGCTCGGTGCTGGTAGATCTGTTGGGCCTATGTAAGGTCGGACTATTCATCTGGGCTCACAAGGACTTTGAGCGACTTATTGAAGAATTTCGCTGCATGTTGACCGAAGGTAAGAGAAGCGTATTCAAATTTATGATGTGTCTGTAAGTGAAGAAATATATATCTGCCTGAGTTTCACACTGCTTGTCGATACAGAATTCCAAAAAGCCAACGAAGCTAACATTGTTATAGACACTCTCTTCTTCAAAACAGTGAATAATTAAAATATACCAAAACAATTTGAGTTTTAAAAAGTGAGTTTATAATTTCCTCTATTTCTATTTTGAAAGAAATTATGAAAATCAAATCACTTTTCAACAAAAATATGAGAAATAAGAATTTTAAATATCGTCAAATTTCAAAGTTTTTTATACTAATTAAACTAAAAAAGAATTTGTAAATAATATGTTTTTTTTTTCAGCTGCTTGCTAACAGATTCCCATCTATGTTTTCTCTTATTTATGTACATGTAATATAACAGAGCCTTCTTAATTTTCTCTTTTATGAGTAGAGAGCCAAATACCAGTTTATGGCCAAATCATAGACCGGGTCAATAGACGCGAGCAGTTTATAAGCAGATTATATAGAAACGTTTTCTCCTTGGCCGCCGGATCGGCATGCGTGCTGCCCATGGTGCACAGGATACTCTCCTTTCTGCACTCGAGCAACGGCCCAGTTGAACCGGAGTTGCCATTTCCGAGCGTGTGAGTTGATAGTTTATGAGAAATGTGCGATTGGATTGCAGACTTGCACGGCCCATTGCAGCTATCCGTGGGATAATCGCCATGCACTCAACTATTTGATGTCGTATGTGTGGAATGTTTCCGCCGCTCTGGGCGTGCTGCTGCCCACAATATGCGTGGACACGCTTTTCTGTTCGCTCACACACAACTTGTGTGCGTTGTTCGAAATCGCGCAATACAAAATAAAGAATTTTGCGGACGAAACTTTGGAGGGGAGCCAAGCGAACTTTGCCAACAGCTTGCTTTTATACCAAAAGAGCCTGGACATGTCTCAGACATTGAATCGCATTTTCCGACCGCTGATCAACATGCAGGGCCTTATCGCCTCTCTGCATCTCTGCGTGCTGAGCTACCAGATGGCAGTTAATCTAAACCAGCCCGAGGTTTTCTATTTCGCCGCCTTCACGAGTTCAATACTGTCGCAGGTCTATCTGTACTGCTACTCCGGCGAGTACCTCAAGGAGGAGAGCCAAAAGTTCGCTTTTGCCATCTACAGCTGCGGCTGGCATGAGTTCAGTAACAATTGGCCGGGCATTAAGCAGCCGCTTCTGATTTCCATCATGCGTGCTCAGCGCGGAAGTCGCATCGACGGCTACTTCTTAGAAGCAAACTTGCAAACATTCCTATCGGTGTGTGGTATTTTAATAACTGTTATTGGCACCTTCAACAGCAGCATACTTTTATTTGCAGATTGTAAATACAGCCATGTCGTATGTAACGCTTCTTCGATCGCTTTCTGACTAAAGTTTCTTTCTTTCAACAACATTCAACATTAATGACTTTGAATGTAAATTTTAATTAAATTATTTTCCTTCTCCTTTTTTAGTGCATTATACAATTAATATTATTTATTTAAAAAAATATTAATAGTGAACAGTATTGCTAAGCTTTAAAAGAAACACCGTGGGATACAAAACTGTTAATTAAATTTCACAAAAAAATGTTCTATTTCGCTTAGTATAAAAACTACACATATCTTTATCCACATAATACTGTGAGTTAAGCTATTAAATATATTTAATTGCAGCATTGGTTTGGTATTTGCCATTATCAGACATTTATTTGTGCGTCTGATTTAGCTGGTGTTAAATATACTTTAAATTAATAAATAATTTTACACTGAGCAAAACTAATTTTTATGAAGAGCATCTGATCGTGGATATTTATATATAATTTTCGTAACTAATAACACATTTACATTTTGTGTGACTTTGTTTTAAAAGATTATCAAAAATAAAGACGCATTTTGCGTCGAAATCTTCCATATATCTCGCACTCTATTTTCTGTAGGTCATATCTCATTTAAAAAAAATTATAATTGAAAACGAAATCTATTTCTATTTATTTATTTTAATTTTATTATTTATATTTATTTTTTTAATTTTAAACAGTGTGGCTTCTTGTTCAGTTGTTCAGTTGTTCAGTTGTTGCAAACTGCTCCACAGTCTGCATTAAGCTTTAAACTGCCGTTATGTAATCCACTAGCTAATTAGTGTTAATAACCATAGGCTTATTACACGGCCAATACGCAAAAATCAGAGTCGCGCCTGTTAATACCCCATGCATTATCGGCGATTGTTGCCCAGCCTTTGTCCTGTATGTCCCTTTTTGCAACGCGGACATTACACGTACGTATGTGTAATAATTGTTCTTGCCGCACAACATTGCGGTTTATTGCTCGTACAGCCAACGATTATGTTGAAAAGTATGACACGGTCAAAGGACCTTTTACCATTTAATTCTGCTTTATGCCTGGCATAGACAGAATCTGTCTGGTTGTGTACATCGGTGTGTTTGTGTGTGTCTGGCATTTTTGGCATATGAATACTAAAATTGCGTTTCAAATTAAAAAAAAGTATTTAATATATTGCTCAAAAATTGTGGTTCAGAATAGCTTAAACTTATATATATCGATTTATTTCTTTCTGTACTATTTTCTTTCTCAGTCCTTAATCTTGTTCAACTTTTGTTTTTAATGCTCCATATATTGTTTTTTTTTTTTATATTTTTATATAGATAAATGATAAAAATGTCAAGAACATCAGTTAAATAAATATGTTAGAACATCTTCAAGTAACGAGTGCAAATTGAAGGTTTGTGCTTAGATGTTGATAGGTATTTATACTATGTATAAATAGAGTCATACTCTGTATTACGTTTACGTGCCATATGCCCCTTTAGGGTATTTTTTTATTCGATACTCAGAAGAGTATAAATATTATTGCTTGCTGCAACTCATCTAAGCTTTGTTGTAATAAATTGTTTATAAAAATTTACTGATTACTCCTAAGCTATTCGTAAATTGCCTGCGAAAATATGCCAAATATACTAAAATTGCCAATGAGAATTGTACAGGAAATCGCGGCAGACATCGCAATCTATAACAAAGTTTCAGCTTTAGCAATCTGTGTATACACAGACACACACATAGATAAACAAGTGATATTTGAGTTGCGGACAAGTTCAGCCGCAAAACATGCAGACAAACAGAATCAAAGACAGTCAACACACAACACTTTTGTGAGCGGCGACTAGCGAAAGTGGCGAAAAATACACCCCGGGGGCATTGGACTGACTGTGTGTGTGTGTGTGTGTGTGTCTTTGTCTGTGTGGTGTGCTACAAATGTGTCGTGATGTGGCCCATTGAGGGCCAATAGCTTCGGTTTAGTTCAATAATGATGCTATTGCAACTGAGCCGCCCTCGAAATATCTTTCTGGCTCTTTCGTTTACTCTTTGGCCATGTTTTGTATGTGTGGGCGGGCGTTGATAAAATTATATTCAATTGATGCTTGTCGAGTTGAAATGCCATAATAAATTCAATTGTGTCTGAGAGAGGCCCCCCGGGCGCTTGCTGTCACTATTGTGTGTCGGCCCAGATCCGGCCAAGCGCGCATTTGGCCCAATTCAGGGCCAGTGGCCCACAAATCGTTTATTGTTTGCTTTTCTAACTTTGTCATAATATCGTCCTCTGTCATTTGGCCATTTTTCTTTTGGCCCTTTGCGGAAAAATTCCCTTTTTAATTTGGCAATTAATTGAATCAATCGCTTGCACATCCTGGCATCCTGCCACGCCATTTTAATGTTGCTAATTTATGTGGTCAATTGTTTTGGTTTTAACGAGCGTGCCGTTCATTTTTATTGAAAATTGCCTCGTCATGCTCGGTCAACGTACTTCCGGCCAATGGACGGCCTTTCTAATTTTTATTCTGATTTATTTCTTTGCCCCTCGCAATATGCTGCCGCAAAGAGGCAATGTCCGGAGAACTCATTAATTTGATTATGTTTTAAAAAGGAAAGCCTTTTCATATAAATCACAATAGTTAGATACAATAATATTATTTTATTTTAATAAAAGAATACTTCAACTATGCTGGGTAGATGGAAGTATTTTCTTACCTTTTATAGTAAATAAATTCAAATTAAATTCATGTTTTTTGCAGTTTTTATGGCCATCTTTAATCGGTCAATTAAAGCGGTAACAGTACACATTACGTATACGATCCATATCACACATGTCAAATAATTTAATCTATGTATTTGGCTGGGCAAGCAGCCAACCCGCAAAAGTAATTTGAATAAATGACGTTGACGTCTTGAAGTAGCATAGAGACCGAAAATAGTACACAGTTCGGTTGAGCTTAAAAGTCAAAGTCCATTAAAGCACAATAGGTACACAATACTGCTGGTTTTTCTGGCCTAGATGAGAAGTTCACACAGCATGAGAAATTGTTATAAAGAGCTAACCGGATATTTTCGGAATTTTTAATTAATTCTCCTGTACATGCACATGCACATGCATTGCTTACTATGGTACACACACACATGCATGTTCGTACACATCCTGAGAAGTCCGGCGACTGAGCCTTGTCCTTTTGTTGCCTGCTTGCCAGCCCGCCTGCCTGGCAGCTCAGTTCCTGTGTCCATTTTGTAGCTGCTGCTGCTGCTGCTGTTGCTGCTGTTGCTGCTGTTGCTGTCAAAGAGCGGTGGGACGTCAACTGCAACAATTTTCGGCAATTGCTATGAAACGAGGACGCTGTGGCGCCCAGATCCTAGCTTTGGCTTGGACTCCTGAATACTGCCCCATGGCATGTCCATGCCACGGTGCGCACTCTTTGTTGTTGCTCATTCATTGTGCAAAGTTTGTATAAATTTTTGATTTCTTTATACAAAATGCTGTGCATGTCTCTCCCTCCGTTCGACTGCATCTTCAGTTCTTCTATCTCTCTCTCTCTCTCTCTCGACTTGTTGTTATCATTGTTGTTGCTGGTGTTGTTGTTGTTGTCGCACAACACAAATGCCATTGATTGAGTCACATCGCCTGGGCATATAAATCTCACTGCTGGGGCGTGTCACTCAGGCTGTCTGTCGGGCTGCTGCCTACCTTAAAGTTTTCGCCGAGCTGTGTCTGCGGCGTTTGACGTAACTTGCCCGATGATTTCGTTATTGTTCGATTGACAATAAAGAATCAACCGAAAGTTGCAAAAGCACAAAATGTCATTGAATTTGCGCACCAGATAGCGGGGCAAGCAGAGAAAAGCAGAGCAGAGCAGCACGGCCAGCGGGTAAGAAGCACAATAGTTGCAAGCATATAAAAATAAGTCGCTGGAGTTTTCGAGCTACATACAAAAGCTACCAAATTTGTATGCAAAAATGCAATAACCGAGTACAGCTTAAATAAAATGCATTTCAATGATTGCATTTTGGATTAAAACAACAATAGCAACAACCAGAATGGCAAGCACAACAACATCAGCAACTTTATTAACAACAATGTTGAGCTACGAAATGTATTTTTATTAAAATATTCCATTGCAGATTTGCAGTGTTTATTTTTTTCTTTAAACATAACTATCTCTCCCCCCGTTTATAGCTTTGCTGGGCGTTATTTAAGTTTAATTAAGTGCAAACAACAATATTTTCAATTAGAGTGAAACAATAGTAAAGCCAAACTTCAAAGCGAGTTAGAGAGATGGACTGAGCTAGAGAAGAGCAGGGATAGATGGAGAGCAGACGATGCGTAAACACAAAAGTCGAAAGCCTGCAAAATGTAGAACATGTGAGCTGCGAGTGGCATGCAAATGCAACATGCAACACGGCAACTACAATGACAACGACAACAAGAAGTGCACTTAATGCTCGAAATAGTAGTGGATGTCAGTTTTGCATTCGTCCCTATGCCAAAACTGCTTCTTTCTCTATTTGTCTTATCTGCCAAATAATGCTTTGCTCGGCTTTATTCTTTTCTTTTCTGTTTTGTTCAGTTCTGTTCTGTTCTGTTCTGCTTTGCATCTTTGCCACTAGCAGGCAACAGACAAGGAAATTTGCAACGGTTAAGTGATAGTTATTGCTGAAAATTGAAGCTAGAAAATGGAAACGCAAAATGCTGATTCGGCTCCTCGTGGTAAGTACCTTCCATTAGAATCGGGTAAGATCCAAAAAGTGAGAAAAGATTCAACTTTAGCATTTGCTTTTCCCATTTATACCAATTTATCATTTTTGTTTTAGTTCAAGCCATTAGTATTTTACGTTTAGGATGTGCCCATTTTGTAAGATCATTTCAATTAATGGGAATGGTAAGATAAAAACATTAATCTGGTAATGTTTTAAATTTATATATATATTTTTTATAATAAAAAAAAGTAGCCATTCAGAGCTCTGATATTTTATAAATTGACCAGAGGTGCACAAGTAATAAGCATAAACTTGCTGTAAATAATAAATTTCTATATTATTTGCAAGCTAAAATTTTAAAGTACTGAGAATTTAAGATACTGATATTTCTTGAAATATTCTTTGTTCAGTTAAAATGTAAAAATTAGACTTGATTACCAGTTCTTTGAATTGTGATTTATGTACACATGTGTTGCATCATCAATAGCAACAAAAATAATAACAGCTATAACGAAGGCACAACATTATACGTTGATTGCCATTTGCGGAGTCGCTGGACTGCAATGGCGTTTTAGCTTCCCGCTAAACATTCAATAAATAAAAGAGCCAAATTACATAAATTTGTAGGTATATGTAAAATGTGTTGACTTTTTTATTGCAGCGACGTGCGCATTTAAAAGTGCTTTTGATTTGTTGTTGTAGTTGTTGTTGTTGTTTTTGCCGCCAATGCTGCTGCTTCCGTCGGCATATTAAATTTATACGCCAACATTTCACGCACTTCTAATTTATGTGGCAAAAGTTTATGTCGCAAGTAATTTTTACAGCCAAACAACTTTATTTTTTTTTTGTTTTTGCTTTTTGCATTACGTTCTTATTGGGCATTTGCCTTATGACGTGTATTTTTTATGCAGGCTATCAAAAATCAAATAGCATTTTGCACTTGTCGCAAAAGCATCTTACAAACTGACGTTTGCCACCACTCTAAGGTTTCCCATTTATTTAAATACATTCGACATTATTTTTTGGCTGCATTCGTACTGCGTGCTGCCCGAAAACAACTTACCTTTCGATGCCAACAACTTTATAGAAACGCTGATATTGGGGACAAGAAGAAGCTCTTTTACGGTTTTGATTGAAGCAGCTTACATTATTTTTTTACATTGATGGGAATAGAAACTTTACATGTACTTTAATATTTTATGACAGCTTTATGAGAAACCAGAAACAACAAATACCCAGCCCAACAATGCTGAAAAATTATACATTACACATGGTCTTCTTTTTCGTTTTATGTTGGAAATAGCCAAAACTAAAGTACTCTGTCGTATCCTGGAACATATATGAATATGTATATATGAATATGTATTTGTATATATGTAAATAAAGAATATAAAATTTTCTGCTCTTTGCTACCTTTGCCCTTTAGCTTTGGAAATTGCTTCTTGAATTACTTACTAGCTCTGGAGTCGCAATATTCTATGGAACGCTCGGGACATGTTTTTAAACAAAGTCACAAACGTTTTAAGTTTGCACATATTTCATTTTATCACATTTAAAATCTATCCATATTTTAAACGTTTAAAGAGATTTTTTTTAATATGTTAATATTATTTAATTATTCACATTTCATTTGAAATGATGCCAGAGCCCTTTTCAATTAATCACCGATAAAGAGCTGATTGTGCAAGTTTTGTAGTTAAAAAAAATGAATGCTTTGACAAAAATAAATAAACAGCTGATATTTAATAGTTGAGTAATTCTTAAAAAATTGTCTGTGTTGTAGTTATTTAAAATAAAAAACAAGCTAATAAATTTATTTAATAATAATTTTACGCACTTATACTTCTGCTTAATTAGTTTTAAAGAAGTTGAGCAAACAACCCTGATTGCAGCGAAGACAAAACTATATATACAGGTACAACGAAACCCCTGAAAACCAAAACTTTTTCCTTGTTTTTCTTTTTTTTCATTTTTATGCATTGGTGTTTTTCTTTAATTTTTTTTGTTAAGCTTGACTGCAACCAACCTTTTTTTTACAGCCCTGCAGCAATGCTTTGCAGTTGTGGCTGCAGTCGGTGCCAAAGTGATGTTGCCATAATGCTTACCTGAGCGCGAATGAAAATAAAAAATATAAACCAAAAAAAAAAAATCTACATGAAATCGCTTAAGTGCTGTTCCTATAACTTCAGCAAGGGTCAGCCCCATCGCTGTTCAAAACTTTTCACACAATACACTTAATCCTACAAAAATACAGTACAATTAGTTGTTATTATATGCGCGTATTGGAAAAATGGGGGGGGAAATCAAAAGTTAAGCATATGTGAGTTGCAATAAGTGCAGCAAATTAAACAAATTAAATTGTCGACAAGGCAAGGGCTTTTAGTTATTTAAACACGTATTCAAACTACTGCCAAACAGCTCATTCAAAGGAGGGCTCAAACTTCCGCATGGCATGTGGCCATTCATCAAGAACCCTGCCCCGCAGGCTGTTTACAGGGTACGCCAGGTGAGCGAGCACCTGCGACACTGAATCCAACTTGAAATAAACAACAAATGTGCTGTCATTGACAATCTGCTTCCGCATGCAAGTTTTTCGTCTCTGTCAGCTATCACCCTATTTCTCCAGCTGTTTTCTTAGCACTCCTCCCTTTTGAAAGACTGAGCTTAGTCCACTGCCGTTGATACTGTTGATGTTTTTGAAACTTCTTCATCTGCTTTTCATACGCCTGTTACCTGTGCTAGGGCATTGTCTGCCGCATGTAACTAGCTGCGGGCGCCATATGTTTTCCCGTTTTCTTTTCTTTCTCTTTGACTGCCATTTGATGCTGCATCTTGGACTGCAGCTGCTTACCCGCATCATGTCCAAGTGCATTGACCGACGACCCACTGACACAAACAGCATGCTTAGGATCGATGGCTGGTGTCTATGGAAACTGGATGAAATAATTACAATACCCTGTGTTATACGAACAAATTGGTTTGTAAGATACACAAATCGCAAGTGAACTATATATTCATTTATTTCTGATGTAAACGCCTTAGAAGTGGCGAGGACTTAAGATATTTTCCTATACTGAACTCTATTTTTATGTAATAACTAAGTTTTGGGTAACAATTCGCTGTTACTATTTTTGGTTAAACAAAATCAGGCAAATTACTTCACATTTGAATACACTGGATTGTGCAATGTCCGCATTGTCTGTATGTCTGTACTGGGGGCGTGGCAATTAGATAGTGTCTCCCTCAGTTTTAAATGTAGGTACATCAAATATCTTACACCTCCACCCTCGCATAATGCATTTTTCGGATAAACTCACTGGGGACATGGCAAATTGAAATAATCTAGGTCAACCGCGACAATTTATATATCCAAATTTCATACTAGCGCACTTCCATCCCTACTAATCACAAAAATCGCTATTTATTCTTCGAAAAATAAAGACAACACCACAACTCTAAAGTGTTACGTGTTACATTTCTCTACTTTTTTTTTCCATACACTTGCGCCTATGATAAATATACTGTGCCCAACGATACAAATGTAATTTAATTTTGCATTTATTTCAATGCAATAAAACAATTGAAAATGGTCAAAATGCCAGCGTGCGAAAAGTGAAAAGTTCTGGCCGCAACAGAAACTCAAATAAAATTTAATTAGTGCCAAAATGTGAAAATATATTACTCTAATGATGGAAAACCAAACTGTAACACAATTTGCCACATTGACCAGCCCACAACCGCACTCCCTGCAATCTCTCTCTGCTTTTCTATCGCCTCCTCTCTTTCTGTCTCTCTCTCTTTCTCTCCCTCTTCCTTGTTTTCGTTGTTAGATATTTGCAGTTGTCCTATCGATGCAATGAATTTTATTCAATGCATTAGCCAATTCATTTGCTTATCAGCATTACGCGCTTTCGAAAACTTTGCTGGTAGTCAACGAGTTTTTGACCCAACTCAAATTAAACCTGATAGTCATATAAAATTTGCTTGTTGCTCGGACTTGGGTCGCTTATCATCGATTTTATTGGCATAATCAGTGTAGAAATTTGCATTACCAACTTTTGGCAGCCAGCCACGCCTTACAGCTAACGCACGCCTTCCCAAACCAGTTGAAAAGCGATAAACATTTATCTTCATTATACAATTTGCGGCAGTTCGCTTCACTTGCCTCTTTATTCCTCTGACCCGAGTCTTCATCCTGGATAATAGCGGGGCTGAGCTGCACTTTTGTTGTTATTTTGAGCCGCGTAGCCGTCGTCAGCGTCCTCGTCATAGTTATCGTAGCTACTGCTTTGCAGCTTAATGAAAAAGTTTCCCCAGTGCGCAGAACCCTTTTTTAATTTTTATTAAGCAGAAAATTGTCTGGATACTCCTTCATATACGGCGTTGAAAAAAAGTACAGAAAATATTTATGTAAAGTAGCGAAAAAAATAAAAAAGGACCTCAGGGCGACAGTATCCGTTGCCAACTTAGCTTGGCTGATTTTCAAAGCGCTACGTTAAAATCATTAGCTGGGTTCATACCCATAAAATTGCTTTTTATTTAATAATAAAATAAATAAGTAAACTGAAAATTTTTTGTTGATATTATAATGCTTTTAAGTCATTACTGCAATCAAAAGAAGTAATATAATACTCAAAATAATACTTATATATGTTTAAAATTTTTTTTGCAATTCTGCTTAGTTTACAAAATTATACAAAAAATTTAAAATTGTATTATGTATGAGAAGCTCACTTGACTTTGTAGCGCATCCAATTATTTTATTTGACTAACCAAACACACTTTCCCTTGTTTTGTTTTCGCTTGCTTTATCAGCTTTTTCCTTGACTCACCCTCGCGTTGTTTTTATTCTTGTTAAAACAATCTTTTTTAAGCTGATCAGCTACCCACAAAAGGGATGTCCAAAAATAAATTAGCAAATAATTTCCCTTTTATTAGCTAGCGCACGGTTCAAATATTTTCAATCAATGACCAATTTGGTTACCGCCTGGAGGCAATTTGGATCTGACTTCCCCGTTACGTCCCTCAGCTGCACGTGTCGTTTGTTTGCACTTTATTATAATTATTTTTTGCTCATCCATCAACCAGGAGCTGGGCAGCGTTCATTATTGTTGTATTCGCATGCCTTTTTTTCTCATTTAAATCATTTTTATACCACTTAATTATACTTTGAAAAATGTGCAAATTAACTCAGTCCTCCCCGCAACTCTCTTATTCCCTCTTTTACAGTATGTATGTGCGAGGAAGTAGGTTAATTAAATTTTAATTTTGTATGCCAGAAAAATATTTAACAAAAATAACGAGCAGTTAGTGTTGCACTTGGCTAATTAATTTAGTTAAAATAATTGAAAGTCATTACGGTGGCTAGTTGGATTACCGGGCGTATGATTAATTCGCTTTTAATTGTTCCTATAGCTAATAGTTGTTGTACGATAACAAAGGAAACGTATTAATTTTACCTGCTTAAATTTATATAAACCCATTGAAAATGGATAAATATGGCATCTAACGGCAAAATTTAATTTAATAATATTTTGATTAAGATTTTCTTTGTTCTATTTTCTGTAAGACTTTACATTGCATAATTTTCTAATGTAATGTATGTAATTAAAGACTACTCACACTCTATACCTTATCTATTTAATTACTTAATAGCCTCCTGCTTTATTTTGTTCTTAATTCCTTAATATAAAATCATTAGTCTGAAGTGCCTATTAAATTTCACTTAAAATTTAAAATTGTTTATTTCGTTCTTTATTATTAAATGTATTAGCCATACGCAGTGTTGCCCTGTTCCCAGAAGTATGCGTCTAAAAGCGCAGCATGACGCATGCCCCACCCCCGTCACCCGAGCCATTTACCACAATATTGTAAGTTATCACATGCTGCTTTTATGCTTTGTCGCAGCAAATTTGGCGACGCTTGCTTATTTAGTTAATTATCTCAGATTACTTGCTCTTGATTATTTTCTATCGTTATTGTTGTTGTTGTTGCTATTGTACTTGTGACTGTTGATTGTTGGTTGTTGGTTGTTGGCTGTCGGTTGTTGTTGCTGGTTTCTGCTGTAAAGTCAGCAACTTTGGTTGACTGCTCGTTGGCTGGTTGGGGCCTTCATGTTTACTTATTTGAACGCAGCATGCGGCACTGCCGCACAGCAGGCCAAAGTCAACTTGGATTTTCTTAGCCGATTCCCTTGGCAAATAGCGAAAAGCTGACTCGATGCCGCTCAGGCTCTCCGTTCAGCTGTCCAAGCCTCTGTCTGGGTGGCTGTCTCTGTAGCTGATTCATTTGTAGCGTCGCCATATCAACAATTAAATTAAACGTGTTTGCCTTACACAAGCGAGCTTAAACGCTCAATCAATGTAATACAGCTTTATAGCTGTATTCCTCACCATTCCATGCACGTGCGGCATTTTAAATGACTAATTAATGGAATTTCAGGTAGCATTTTAACTTTTTGCTTCTAAAATCCTATATGTTTTTCAGTGAAATAATTAGCTTGCGTACTGTTAGAAAATGGTTACTGAAAATCATTTTAAAATAAAGGACATTTTTTAATTAACACTAATCGTTTAACGAAACAAACACTAAATATTGGTCGGAAATTGGCAAGCCGAAAAGTTACAAAATTTTATTTTTGTAACGACCCGTTCAGCAATTCCTCTATGAATTTGGTGACCTTTAAGACTCTGGCAGTACAGGAAGCATACAGAAATAAACCTGTTGTTGACAAAAATGGTAAAAGACAGGTCTAAGGATACTGTGATACTGGCCGCTGCTATCAATACAATCAGGCTTCATTTATAATTGAGGGTTAGATGTTTCAACTACAAAAGAATGTGGTACAGAATTTGGTTCCACAAACAAAAATTGGGTTTTCGGCAGCGCATTGTGCATTCAACCCAATCTTTTGTCTGAGGCCGCTTGACGCACTTCAATCGCCGAAACATTTAAGAGCTGTCCAGTTAAACGGGCTAACCGAGTACGTCATTGTTAACGTGACGTCAAACTGGCCTGCGACGCACTAAGTGTGGAATCTAATTTCAGGATAACCAATGTTTATCTCGGTAGAAAACCCAAATGGCTTTACGACAAATATAACGTTCAACAATCTTAGGCAAAATATTATCATACTTAATTTTTTAATGCAATTCATAAATTCCAATAAATTATATATTCGCTAAAGTCGCGCAGTCCAAAGATATGTATATGTATGTGTCGCATGGCAAGCGAACATGAACTAGATGTTCACTTCAACTTAATTTAATTTTTTCTAAAAGCCAATTTATAAATTATGCTTCAAAACTAAACTAAGCAAATTCAAATAACTTTATTCAAGCAGTATGAAATTCTTTTGAAATTGTAATAATATAGACAACAAAATTTTGTTTGACTTTTATATCTATTCTATTAATTTCAAGCCTACAAACATTGTTGCTGAGCATCTCCATGGGCAACAGGAATTGCTGGCCGCCGATTTCGATTGAAGCTAGTCAGTGGCCGGCGCACATATTGCGGTCAAAATTTAAAAGCGTCCATCAGCCAAAGCCAGCATCCTCCACCCCATTGCCATTTTCATTCCGATTCGCATTCCCACTGAACATTTCCAGCGTGTAACGCAAATAAATACGCAGTTGCAGCTGCATCAAGAAGGGTGCTGCGGCTGCTAACTTTTTGGTGCGCGCGTTGCAAATGAGCGGCAATAAACGCCGAAAGCAGAAAATGCAAGTTAATTACGTTTTTCAATTAAGCGCCAGTTGTTTCGACCGCCGACCGGTCAGGCACAGTTAGTCGGTGCAACAAAAGCCAATGGGAGTTGATGTAGTCCTATCCTGAAAGTAAGCCTGCAAATTTGGCATTGAAATTGATTTTCTGCTGGTGCTTTAATCGCTTTATAGTTATCTAGGCAACATAGCGTTCTACATTGTTCGAAAAATATTCACGCTTTGCTACAAAAAATCCCACTATGATCCAAATTTTAAATATGTTTAGTGATTTTCAGTGTGTAAATATATTTCCGTCAATGCACTTAGCACAGAAAAGGTTTATACAATTATTGATCGTTATTACATTTTGCATTTGATTTAAACATAAATTTATTATGTCTAAAAATGTAATAAAAGTTACAATCACCTTAATTTCTCTAGATAATTCACACGTCTACAAAGCCAGTGACCATATAAAAATAAATAATAATAATAAATAAATATTATAAAAAATATTTTAAAATATACAAGAGGGTTAAAAAAATATAATTGCAAAATTATAACGAATAAATATTTAAATAAGGAATTAAAACTCCATATAAATAAAGTGTAATAACCCTTTTTGGGTGCGTTTAGCGTGGCTGATTTGCATACCCCTCTTGAAAGAAATGTTTTAGTTAATTATATAAATTATTTTCTATGCTATTGGAACGTGCGTCGACATAATAAACTATTGCTTAAATTCATTTATTGGGTACATTTTATTGCCGGATTTTGCGGCCTTGATATTGCCAAATTATATATGTATGTGTGTAAAATTGTAGAGATGTATTGACAACCGAGCATAATTCATCATTCATGTGTCCGAACTGACACGTTTGTGGCCACAAACCGAAATAAAATTCACTTTGTGCGCGGTTGGCAATTGCTGGATTTTATTTTATTTCATATATTTTTCGGATCAAAGTCTGTATTAACCTTGCTCTTAGGGTCCACCATGGCGCTCGCTGGTATATCAAATATTAACGAGTTTATTCACACAATGCATATTTTCGGTGGGATCATGGCACAGCGATATTAATCACAAAAATATGCGCTCAAGTGGAAATTTTGTAATCATCGCGCCGGTCGATTGGTGGCTGTAAAGACTTTCCCTTAAACTGCTGCATACTTATAGCCTCGACTCCAGGTGGTATGTGGCAGGCTGGCTAATAACTTGCGGGTTTTATGGATGCCTGGGTGGCATTAAAATTTAATATATTCTTAATTTTTAAATAGGCTGCGCTGCCAGTACCAGCTAGAAGCCGTCGACGACTCGACAACGACGCCACTCAAAGCCGTATAAATCCAAGATTGTGGCCTCCAACTTGTCGCATGTGTGCGCTAGTGGCTATGTGTGTATATTGGTGTGTGTGTGTGTGTGTGTGTGTGTGTGTGTATGTGTGTGGTTGCTATCTTGGCATCATCCACGACTGGCGCTGGCACTAGCCTTTTGCAATCTGCTGTCTGATTCTGAGTGTGTATGTGTGTGTGTGTTTGACTGTAATTGAAGCAAAATGAAAATCTTTTATTCATGAGGCTATAAAATTGCCCAATTTTCAGGCCATTAGCAAAATTTACGCCTTTTTCTCTGCACGCAGCGCATAGTGGCCATTAAATACAGTCGCCTGCATAAGTATGCATGCCATGTGGCGGGTGTTTAGATTTCTCAATCGCGTCTGCATTTTATTTTTAAATACATTTTGCGGCATTTAACACTTTATGTCCATTGAAGCCGAACCGGATAAATCCTGCCACAACGCTGCGTATACTTGATAACTGCTCACAGACCTTATCATTCTGACAACTGCACAGGCAGACCATAATCTTATTAGTCGCGGTCTGCTTATATTGAAAGCAGCTTAGAATTGTCAACGTTGTAATTAGAAGTAGTGGACTTGCCGCTTGACAGGACAACCCCGAAAATGTTGTCACGTCACGCGTTGCCTGTCGGCTTTGGTGGCACTCAGCTTTTGAGCCTTCCAATTACAATGTTAATTATGTTGCTTGGACCATATTGTTGCCTATAATTAACGAAGGTGCAGTTGCTGAGTTGAGAGCTAATGTCAATGCCTACCAAATATTTTTAAGCAAGCAACGCCAACCAACTGATTATTTTAAATAAATAAACATCGTCCTCTATAAAATTAGAAATATTACAAACTGCGTTAAAGATATCCCAAAGGGTTTTAAATATTTTTCAATTTATTGAAAATTTCACTAACTTCTAATTTTATAGTTTTCTAGTTATAATCAACTAAAAACCCGGTGATATTTTTAAACTAATGTTACATATTGTTCATAAGGCATCGATGCCTTGCAAAACAATATTCATAAGGCATCGATGCCTTGCAAAACAATAAATATATATATCCAAAAAAAAAAAAAAAAAAACTTCTAAAAGTATACAGAGTTTAAAGCTGCCAGAAATGTGTAATGTCCTGAATCATTAACCCTAAAGGAACTTTTGATCTATTGTTTGTCGTCTATCTGTCCAATTCTGTGTCTAGTTCCTCATTTTTAAGCCATTGCTATGCAACGCCCAAATCATTAACGCGCTGACTTATCGATTGATTAACAATTTTCCAGCAATTGAATGTCCGGCTTTTGCCAATTTCAAATTGCCAAGTTGGAACACACACGTTTCTAGTTTATGTGCACCCTTCGCATATTCCACATATACACGCATGCACACAGACCACACACTCGTCCTCGTAGCTGTTAAGGGTCTTGCAGCTGGCACTTTGCCTTGGTATTCGGTAGGACCTAAAATCGAATAATCTGCTTGGTTCAATGCCTGGCACCAAATGGCACAGTCATCGCATTTACAGTGTTTGTATCTAGCACATTTCCTCGTTGAGTGAGAGGAACAAGAGCTTAATTTAATATTCTAAAATATAAATTCGAAATTTTAAACTTTATCTGAGAGTTTGTTACTTTTGACCCCCTAAACAAGTACGTATGCTAAGGCTTTTAAAAATAACTTGAGGCATTCACAACCGACACCTCGGCTAACCGCAAACTAATAAATATATAACTATGAATATGTGTTTACAATCCAAACTGGGACTGTGTCTGTGGCCAGACAATCGCCTGGCAGCCGATTTAAGCTCGGCTCTGGTTGTGTGTATTCAAGTATAAAGCAAAATTAAAGCTAAAATTATTGCCAGTTGCTTTACCAAATACAAACCAGCATTAGAAATCAAACAACAATGGCAGCCAGCGGGTTGGCAACCTACAATTACGACCCCTACCCATCACATGCACACACATTTGGCCAGCTACAGTTGGTGTGGCCGTGTTCAACATGCAAACAAATGGTCAGAAAAAATGTTTACCCATGCACACACACACACATTCACATACACATACATTCACGGTTATTCACACATTCAATGCACACACATGTGCACACAGTGGCTGGCCGTGCCATACCCAAAGCGGAAGTATATAGGGGCATTTAAATATGCAAAGGAAGTGTGCACTTAATTTGTGCCATCCTTGTTGTTTGCCTTTGTTGCTGCTGCTGCCTTTGTTGTTGTTGCCAGTTGTCGTTTCATTGTTGTTGTTGTTCTCTTTTTTTTCGGCCACACAAACAAAAACAGAACGCCAATCTGACTCTAACCAGAGTGCGCAATATTCAAGCTCAAACACAAATTCCAACTAATGTGGGCCGAAAAGTTTTGCGTGCCCATGGACCGAACCAGCTGACTCTGTTGACTGCTGAGTGGCGACGGAGCAACAGACCAACGGACAATGCGACAGCATCGGTGGTCAAAATGTTGGCCATGGCCCGCTGATGCCAACGCTTCAGCTGCTGCTGCTGCTACTGCTGCTGCTGCTACTGCTGCTGCTGCTGCTGCTTGACTGTAGGGCCGGATGGCTGGCCATGTGCCATGGCAAAAGTTATCAGTGGGACGCGTCCCGCTCGCAGCTTACGCCCATTTCCATCTGACAATTTTAATTGCCTTGAATGTTTGCAAATTTCTTATGGGAAATTGTTGTAGCGTGCGGTTGGCTAGAGCAACCCACCAGACAGCCAGCCAGCCAGCCAGCCAGACAGACAGACAGACAGACGCCAGCCATGCGTCGTGCCGGAGCAGAACTTAAGAAAACTTCTGGGCGCTGTATTTTTCGGAATGCTATTGCAAAACTTTTAAGATACATGCAGCAGATAAACTGATGAACATGAAGTCAGAACAGCGAGCAGCCGAAGGGCGAAGGGCGACGGACGACGGGGAACAGAAACTGCTGCACTTGGTTGTCAAATCAATGCTAAACGTCGCCAACGGTTAAATGAATTCAATGGTTACAGCAAATATGCTAATGAATAGCGTGCTGGGGTGTCCTTTCAAACACAGAAAACAGAATTGTCAAATGAGTTTACTTTAAAGTTCGTAACGCTTTTTTTTCTGTTTCTATTTTGTTAAGGAATGGTATTGAACAGATTGAAAACAACAATAAATAACAATAAACAATATCAGTTCCTATTTATTCCTATTACATATTTATAAATTGTAAACTTTTATAAAATTTTAAAAATACGTAAAAAATACTTTATATCACGCTAAATATTGCTGATTTATTGGTTTATTTACAAAGAACTTACATCTTATATGACTTTAATGCGATGTGTGTCAGTAAGGCGCTGCAGGATTTTCAGCTTTTGGGCTGCTTGCATTGGCTTTGGCTTATTGATTTCACAATGCAGCAGAGAGAAGGACATGCAGAGGATATGCAGCGCAGCCCCGCTGTGGAACAGAAAACAGCATCGTTAAGCGAAACAGCAAGCACTATGTGAATACAAGGACCTGACGCACGTTGCTTGGCTGTCTGTTCTGTCCAACGCAAGTGTCAACTCCATGCAAACGGACTGCGACCAGAGCTCACTGGCAACCTTAAAGCATGGAGCAAGGACCACAGATGTGACGTATCAATAGTCCTGCGGTTGAGGTCGGTAGATAAAGATACAACCGACTATAACGCACAAGCATATTATCTTACACAAAGGAATTTTCAACTATATACATCTACTTATAGGTGTGTGCATTAATTAAGTGTACGCGAACTTTAAGGCATTACTCATGGACCTCGTGTGCTGGCAGAGGCAAGTAAAGCGGTACACTGTTAAAAAAAGAAACACAAAACAAGCAAACACAAAATAACAACAGCCAGTGAGACGACGGGCAACAAGAAGATAAATGCCTGATCATTATTACAGAGCTATAAATAATGCAGACAAACGGACACAGCAGAGACACGGCGCACCTTTGCTGAGTTCCAATCCGTAAGCATAAATATTCTTAAGCGTGCAAGTGCGTTGTCAGCGACTACGAAATACCCAGCACGAAGCATACTCTATTTAATTGTTCGAAAGAAAATGTTAAATAAAAATAATAACCATATTCACATTTATATGATATTTAAAAAAATAGATATGATTGTAAATTCAGTATATAAGTAATTGATTTAGTTTTCAATATTAAACATATTACTATTTAATTTGGATATGCGCCATCTATTTAGTAATTGTAGGGTATATGGGTGTAAAAGGGAGATTGGTTGGTGTGCCCTCTGCTGTGGCTGGGCACTTTGAATAACTGCTATTAAAGCGGGCAACAAAACAATTATTGAGCATTTAATTGCTCGACAAAATGTAATTAAGCAAAGGTAGCACGTCCAACAGCACTGGCCCAGTCAGATCCGGCGCGATAAACCGCAGTTGGAAACTTTTGCATTTGTCAAAGTAACCACGCAACATACTTAAACATTTATGCATGCGTGTGCGTGTGTGTGTGTGTGTGTGTGTGTGTGTGTGTGTGTGTGTGTGTGTGTATGTATGTGTCTGTGCGATTTAAAGCAATGCCAAAAAATGTCCATTAAATGCAGTTCAGAGCACTTGACGGCTTTTCGGAGCGTTGACAAGAGGTCTATTAAAGGCAGGCAAATTGAAAATTTTCGTTGACATGGCAGAAAACTATGTGAAACATACATGCGGGTATTCGGTAATCGTATTTGTAGCAGATTTTTGGCACTCGCCGGACTCAAGGCAAACTCACCGTTAACGCTGTGGCATACAGCCGAAACTTTGCAGCGAGTTTCAATTTATTAACCAAATAAAATGCAGATAACTGCTGCGGGACACGCAAGACATCGCTATAAGCGGCAGGCGCTGTCGAAAGTTTTGATAGATGCGCAAAGTTTCGTCCGGAGCGGACAGAAACTTCGTCAGGCAGCCCGGCGAGCTGAAAACGAAGGTGTGCGATCAGGTAAATTTCCTATGCAACTTTTGATTGACATGCACCCCGGCCCAACACCTATATACAAACACAATCGCACACATACATACATATATGCAATTCTATTGCTTTATTTGCCCAACTGTTTGACCAAAGCCTAGCCGTTTCAGTAGGTTAACCAACAATACCAAAATAAAACAAAAACAAAAACTGGGCAAAAAAAATTGCGGAATTTTATTTGTTACGCGCCCGTGCCTCTCAATGCAACTTCGACCCGTCTGGCCTGAACATTTGTATCTATTTGCCTGTGCATGGTGTGAGTGTTTGTATGTTATTCGCATTGCATTTTTTCAAAGCGCCAGTTTATGTATTTGTTTTTGCAGTTTTGCCCAGCGGATAGACCAGCCAAAGGCGCCAACATATTGGACTAACCGACCAACCACCCGACAGCTGCAGGCGGCAATAATGTTTACAGCTTTTTCGATGAGTATTTGCCAAGTGCACAATTGTGAGCGAGGCAACGTTTCGACGAATGACCAACAAACACATTTGCCTAAATGAAATTCCTCGATAATTGAGAAACTTGGTTAAAACAATGTATATATTTTGACATAAGGATATAATAAGCAAAAGGATGGTAAGTGACTAAGATATTGCATTTAACGAGTTTATTATTATACCTATATTATAGCTATATTGTAGCTATTGATGTAAACTTAAAAAATTTGTATAAAAATATGTTTTACAAAATTTAAGTAAATTTCTATTGTTATTTTTATATTTTGTGTCAACGTATTTAATATATGTCATTTCAAAACTGGCTTACAAATCATCTAAAGTACTTGAAGTTATTTTAATATTTATTATATTTTGCAAACTATCTTATATGTTCTGCAGATTAAATCTGATTTCCAATTTCGGAACATAAGTCCAGCATAGAGTTGCATTTTTATACCCTGAACCCATTGAAAATGGGTAAAAAAGGGTATAATGGTTTTGTGCAAATGTATGTAACAGGCAGAGGTAAGTATCTTAAGCCATGTCCGTCTGACTGCCCATCCGTCTGTCTGTCTGTATGAACGCGTCGAATTCAGAGACTACAAAAGCTGGAAAGCTGTTCGTTCATTCAGTTCGTATATACCATACACAGATCAAGTTTGTTTCAAATGATCGATACCTCTTTCCGTTCTTTTATTATCGATATCTATCGCTATTTTGACTCGGTTTTTTATGCATAACAAAAAAACGAACCATTAACAAAAAGACCATCCTTATGAAAATCGGTTGAGTTTTGGAAAAGTTACGACTGGGGAAAGTTGAGACCTATCCTTATATGGGAACACTAGGGTATATATTTTTACAATTTTGACAAGAATTTGGACCAAATATATTATTTTTAAACTGAAATGTAGAATTTAAACCGAAATATAGAATTTATCTAGACAACGAATCATAAGCAAAAAGACCACCCTCATCAAAATCGGATGAGTTTTGGCAAAGTTACGACTAGGGAAAGTTGAGACCTATCCTTATGTGGGAATACGAGGACTTACATTTGAAAATTTGTTATGTGAGTTTGGAAAAAAATTTTATTTTCAAACTGAAATGTGGAATTCATCTAGACAACGAACCATGAAGAAATTTCTAAAATTACAATCAAAAACCCGGCGCTGGTTTGAAGTTAATGATACATATTGTTCATAAGGCATCAAAAAATATATGTATAATTAAAACAAAAAATTTCTTAAAACTAAAATTTTAAAAATTAGCATAACGCAGTCGTCAACGTCCGACTGAAACTTTTTTATTGATTCTATTGTTTTATACTTTCCCATATTTCCTGATGCCTTAATTTTAGTTGTAGTAAGTTATTTACTTTATTTACAGATATTGAAGGGAGAGGGCACTGTGCGAACATGTTAAGCGATTTTCGGGATCAGTCTTGATAGACAGCTGTCTATGTTTGCGTATACATATGTGCCAATGTGCATGTGTGTGGGTGTTGCGTAGGAATGAGCAATGAGTTGTAAAAACTTTTTCGATTAAAGTTCATAATTACAGTTGCAATGTTGCAGTGACTGAACCAAAGCAAGTGGAAGAGAAGAGTGACTGAGATGGAATGATAATTTTTCTCTTTCTATCTCACTCTCTCTATCCCACTCTCTCTCTCTTTCTCTCTCTCTCTCTCGTTCTCACTGTGTTTGTGTCTGACTAGCTAACTGCTTTCACATGCTGATTGGCAAAGTAGTTTTAATTGAAAATCTTTAGCTTTCAAGCGCATCGTTGACAGACATTCGGCAAGGGTAACTGTGCGGGTTGAGCGGAAACTGCCACATTTTGACCCAAAAATGGAGTCTAAATTAAGCGATTTACATTTGCCCTAAAAGTGCAGTAGAAATTGACTGCCAGACGCGGCGCCAACCTCACACACACACACACGCACACGCATTTATTTGAATATACACAGAGAGCTTCGCGTGACTTTCTCATGCATTTTTATCAATGTAAGCATTTCCATTTTTTGTAGTATATTTCATAGACGTCGTGTGTTCTGAATATATGCATGTCTAAAGTATTTGTTTAATTTTCCTGAATGAACTTAAACATTCTGAAATGTCGCCGACTGAATTGGTAACTGACTTTGCTTGACTGCCAGTTTCACTAGACTGTCAATCATGTGCATCACTTGCTTTCCTGCAGCAAGTGATGTCATCCACATAGCGACAGGAAAATAAAAAATGTCAAAGCGTGCGTACGCAAATGCACATGTGTGTGAAAGTGTGCGTGTACACACTTCCTACCATATTTATCGGTTCATGTTCATCGTCCGTATAGTTTATGGCTTTATTGAGCCATAGACAAAACGTTTAAGATTTAAATCAGCATTTGCTGCAGACGGAAGCACTTTAATCATTTTTTCATTTTAAAATATATACCCATGTATTTAAATATATCCACTGTATGTAGTGTCCGCTTGTTTGTCCCGCCAACATTTTTCTGTAAATAAATAAAAAAATAAAAAAAATGAAATAAAAAACAGCCGCTGGACAACTAGACCGTCTGCACTCTTCGTTTTTTTTTATTTTTGTATGTAATGAAATATAAAAAATTAGCCTGCAGCTATTTTGATTAAAAGAACTTTTTTTTTATACTTTTTTCGTAAAGTCAATTAGGAAGGATGTCTATTTTCATTGCCTGCGCTCTGCCCCAGGCTTTGCTACATTCAAAGAACAGTACAAAACAATTATGTTTGGCTTATTTCCTGGGTGTAGTAGCGTGGGTGTAAGTTTTACATTTTCTTAAATTAGAGTTTAAGGTAACAGGACGGGGAGCATTTCAAACGATAATAAATAATAATTTGTGAAAGGAATGTCACATCAATCGGTTTGCCTTTATTTTTATCGCTTGTTAGTTTTTGTTGGTTTTGGGCTCGTATTTATAGACAGACAGACAAAATGGGATCACACAAACAATTTTAATCGGAATCTTGTCAACATATTAAGATAATCCGCTCTTAATCCTTTTGTCGACCCAAGGTCGTAATGATGATAATGCCCATAGGTGAGGTGGGATGCGGTGCGGTCCGGTGCGGTGTGACAATAAAAACCCAAACTCCTCAAATCCCTAGCGACAATTCACCTGCCTTTTATACCGTTTGCCGCTTTTGTACGACGCCAGTAAAAACCCTTTTTATAATTATGATGACAGTAAACAAGTCAGCCTGGCAACAACTCCATGGGCCACGGTGTGTGTCCCTTGCCGTGCCTTGCGGTCGAGTCGTCCATCCATTGGGTTGAGCTCTTGTCTTTTGCCGGCTGTTGAAGGTCTGGGGACTCAAGCTTTTATTAGCTACTTAGCCATGGCATTGTAACACCTTTCATAATGAATTTCCAGAGGCAAAGCCTGCCGCAACAATGCCAAGACCGAGGATATTTCAATTTAGCTGCTCAAACAATTGCCACTTTGACGTTTTGTCTGCCGCCTGTTGTCAGTTGTCTGTTGACGGTTGTCTGGCGACGCCTCTTGCCCCGGCTGAAATGTCAGCCGTAAATATTTATGCAGCACAATACACAGCCAAAGGTGACGTTGTTAGCTTTTTAACAGCTGCGGAATTTGTAGCCTGTCTTACTCCGGCTCTCGGGTGCTGTGGGGCGGGGCACAATCTCAACTAATCTGAGGTTGGCATAAAATGTGAGCATTTTAAGAAGATTGCGGCTGCCCATGTATATCAAAATATTTGAACAATGAATGAATGAATGACAGACAGTCAGCCAGCCAGCCGTTGGCAGTTCATCAATCATACAAATGCTTATCGCTCTCAAATATATATAGATGTGTGTGTGTGTGTGTGTGTGTGTGTGTAGCCTATAAATAAGCAACGACACTTGTATCTGTATCTTTGCTGAATCTTTGCTTGCCTGTGGCCTTTTAATTGTTCTACAGCATTCATTTTTCACACGGTGCGCAACTTTAAAGGCGCCTGGCGTCCGTCCATTGGCGTCATTGGGTCTGCAGCTATATGGGATGCTTTGCTCTGTGCACGCTTTAAAGAGATCATCAATCTTGTTTAATGGTTGTCCGCACGATTGAATTATTACATGTGTCAGCTGCGCGTGAGTTATTGATATTACGTAACAAATGAAGAAAGCGCCGAAATAAAAATCAAGCAACATAACATCAAATAAAGTACTGTGCACACACACACTCACACTCACACATCCCCATTCCCGTACATAGAAATATATTAGAGTACAGTAAAGACTGTGGCTGAGGGCTCTTTCAGGGCAGATGGCGCCACAGCTGTAGTATACTTTTATGCGCGAATTGTACATGCAACCAGTTGCATGCCCCACACAGCACTGTCAGGGGCAGAGTCTCTATTTTCTGTGGGCGTCCATTTTTGTAGGCATTTTAGTCGATGCTTACAAACAAAAAGGCTTCAATTGCTTTCGGTTAGACGGGACACATAAAATCGATAGGCCGTAAAAATATTTACGTATTGAAAAAAAATGAACATGCTAAAGCATGCGTTTGTTCTTTTTGGTATTTTCTTTTCATTTTTCTTTTATTTTTTGGTGTGTGCTAGTCTATGGGAACAATTCCAACGTGATTTGCATATTTTTAAAGACTTTGAGCGAGAGGCTGAGAGAAAGTGCAACTTTGTTGAATACCACAAAATTCGGAAAACAAATGTATAAGCTTAACCAGAATATTATGATTATATACGCAAATTTACGCAAATGCTCTTTTATTTACTTTGCTGATTATGCAAAGCTTTATGTACGGACATACATTTTAATATATTGAAATAATATTTAAAACAAATTTTCAAAGTTGATCACATTGAAAAGTATTTGCATTTAGAACCCAAATTAAAAATAATCTCTGACCCCATGCAATAAAATATATTTTATCACGAACAACAGCCGAGTCGAACATGGCTCGAAAACTAATAGAGAAACCATGTGTCAAATGATACATATATCTTCCATTTTTCTAAAATCCATACAGATTTATAACATCCTTATGTTTTTTTATCTTAAAAATAATCTTTTAAATAAGTAAAGCATAAATGCGCAAGTCACGTGCCCTGTTACAGTCAGCTTAAAATCGCTTTAAAAGAAAATCTTAAACTGTCGTTTTATGTTTTATATGATTTCATTTTCTTCTGACAGCGCTGGTTTTCATCAAGCCAAATAGTCATGTGTCCATGTACACATATTTATGTATGCATAAACATGGATTTAAAGCTTTATGCGGTCTCTTTATTATGCAATTTTGGCTTAATGCGCATACGCCCTGTTGCCACACTCCACGCAGTGCACTTTGCATTGTGCGATGGCACATTGAAAGGCAAAAAACCTATAGCATGTTTATATTGTGGTTAACATGTAATGTTTATTTATTCTGAATTAAAATGATGTCTTGTCTACGCTACTGCTGGCACCATTTGCATAATGGAAATTAACTTTTGGTCAGTGTCGAATGTCCACAAAGTAGGCGCAAGCAAATTCTTTCATTCAATTATGATAAGTTTAATTGAGCAGATAATTTAATCATTTGAGTTCGCTGTCATGCTGATGATAAACCTTTCATTTGCTCACATTAGGTAAGGCAACCGATAAATCTCTTTTTAAGGTAACACAATACCCTAAACATAACTGAATCCGGTTGATACAAATACTTAAACGTTTTTTCGTTTATGCATATATCCAGAAAATGTCACATACACAAAACACGCCTACTATGGAAATGTAATTCTACGATTCTGAAATTTATTTAATTTCACCAAACGTTTTCATTATATCATGTTTGTTACAGATTTTGATGAACATATTTTCAAAATATATGCTATGGCATATTGAAATACTCAGATGAACTAATTTCGGTGACCATAATGTGATGTTGTTGTAGATTTTATTGATAAAAGTTTTAAATTAAATTTTATAAATCTCGGATGTTAATTCTGGTCAACGATATATATATACACTTTATGGAGTCGGAGATTCCTCCTTCTGCCTGGTTAAAAATTAGATATAATGTGTTTAGGGTATAAACAAATTTAAGACGTACTATACTCGTGTCCACAGGGCAATGGAGGACCATTTAAAGCATGACACAAACATTTCATTTCACTTGCAATAAACGCTTACTGCCTCTCACTATCTCTTTCTCCCTCTGTGTCTCTCTCTCTCTCTCCTGTTTGGGTGTCAGATTTTATTCTGGCTTTAAGCTCAAAATAACATTGAACGAAACAGCTCGATTTTTTTGCCTCCAAGTTTTTTTCCTGGTTGTTTTTTGTTGTCAACATTTCTGCACATTTTATCGCCCATTCGTTCATTCGCTTTCTTTCCCGTGTCTGAGGCGCGCTAAACGCTTTGGGGCGTGGCGCCGGTGTAAAACAGCATGAAAACTCAGTCACAGCCAGAGCAAAAACATTTTGACACTAATTTCATTTTGTACATAGAAGAAAAGCTGAAGCTCTTTTTGTACTCTGCTGGCGTCAAAGGATTTTCCCGACAGAACAAAAAGGTTGAAATAGAATTGTAGACAAAACAGCAGGGGGGACTCAAATGGGAAACACATTGCCATAGATTTTCTATCCCTAGAGCGCAATTCGCTTTTGAAGTTTACTCATCTGCTGGCTGTCGCCCGGCAGCTTTTCCGTGATTTACAAAATAAAAATTAACGCCGCACGCTAATTAAAATGCCACACACACACACACAAAATAACTTAAATATACCAAATATAAAGCCGTATACATTTAATAATTAACATAATTTTCGGAGCACTCAACACTTTTACACCTTCAGGGAACTCCAGAGGCATTTAACGCTTCGTTTGGGACTCGCAAAGATTAACTGCCGTGAAAACATTCAGCTTTTTACCAAGCTAAATAAAACAAGAGAAATGCCACAAATAAAAGTGTTTGCTGTTTATATGGAAACTTACCAAATATCGCATACTCTTTAAAACGATTAGAATTGATAGATGAATGAAAAACCGTATTTAGAAATAATGCTTTGACTCTTTTTTTTCAATTTTGAATGCCTTTAATGCTCAAGAACTTAAAAGATTTTCTTCCCTGCACAACGGATAGACAAATATTTAAAATCTAAGAACAAAATCACGGTTGGCGCGGCAACAAAAAGATTTACTATAGCAAATGCTGTGGCCAACAAGAGGAGCTAAAAATTGCAAGTGACGTCAAGAAGTCCGCGGGGAACAGGCGATAGCAAAGAGTGGGCTAAAAAACTGAATCTGCGCAACGGAGCAAAACCCATTTTCGGGCCACCGTAACAACTGTAAATCGAAAGTCGCTGTTGGGTGGCTGTTCCCTTTGAGAACTTGGTTAATTTTCAATTTGCCGGTCAGCCTAAAACAAAAAAAAAAGAAAGGAAAGGCCACTTTGCATATGGAAAACAAGTTAGAATTCCCATGCCGAGGGTAGAATTAGGTAATACCCTGTATGACAAATGCAAGTGCTGCTGTTTACCTTGTTCATTGCGACATCGTTTATATATATATTTTTTTTTAATTTTAAAATAAGGACAGTTGAGCAGTTCGGAAGATGTCTATTTCAGTCTTAAAGACACTTCTGAGGTATAGGGTATACAAAATGTTGTAAATGAGCTTGACAAAAGGGAAAACACAGCTTTTCCATGCTGATTTTCAATTATCCCTGTGGATTGAGAGGGTGTGCAAATGCATAGCACGCACAATTTGCTAAAGAAAACATAAATAGTAGCAACAGCCAGCATATGCCAAATAGCTGGGCTGTGGAAGGGATGGCGGGGGGTAGAAAACGGCTATCCACACAATAAACAACACTGGGAAATGTAACCGAGAAAATGAAGTCATGTGCGCACCTGTTCAGTGCAATTCATGTTCATTTGTATTGTTGATGGTATTGTTGTTACTGTAACTGTTGCTGTTGCTGTTGCTGCTATTGTTGTTTGTGTTGCTGGTGTCGTTGTCGCTTTTATCACGGCGAGCAACAGAAACGGACAACACCGACGTTTGCTGGCCAACGAATCGACGACGTTGGCGGCGTGTCTATCGTCACAACATGGATTCTGTCTCATCCTCTATCTGTGCGAGATAAGCACACAAGTGTGCATCGGCTTGTGTATGTGTCGTAAGTGTAAGTGTAAGTGTAAGTGTGTGCGTGTACTCGTAAACATGATTGGAAATTCGATCACAGCTGCACACGTAGAGCACATAAATCAGTCCTGGCCCCATGCCCCATGCCGAGTTGAGCCAGCTTCAAGCCTCCTCCGTGGCGCTGTGGCGATAGACAATCATCCACACATGGGTCTTCCTGTTAAGGGTACACTATTCACCATTCATATACATATGTTTGCCTACATGATGATGTGAATATATACAGCCGTAATATGCAAACGACATAGCGCTAGTTGTGCGGGTAAATTAATGGAACGGTTCGGCATTCCCATGTCCGAAGCGAAGCAACAATTGATTGTTGCATTTATGTTAAGAACGGACAATATTTATTTATTCATGAAAGGCCACTGAAGATAATCCCTGGTATGCCAAAATTGGTTGCAATTATTATAGTATTTAAGTGCAAGGATAAAATTAATTTGCTGCAGATTTACCTGAAATCCTTTTAAAGGGACACAAATAAATTTTGATTATGCCACAGAATTCAATAACTTAATTAGAAGCTTTGAAACAATGGTTAGTTGAATACATAAACAATAGACTTAAATTATAATATTGCCAACAACAAAAGGCAAATGGAATTTATACACAGATTAATAATCTTTCTCTCTTGTGGATTATTTTTTAAATGTAAAATAATGTAACAGCAAAATTGTCAGTATTGCTGCTGACATTAGGGAAATTTTGAGACTCAAATAAAATACTCATATGCATTGCAAAGACAACAATGTAATGTAATATTTTCCGTTCTTGAATTTTCAACCTTGGAAAGCTCTTTGTATCAATATAATATAAAATATATTTATAATAAATAAATATTTATGGCCTTTACAGACACTTGTTTCACTTTGATCTGGTTGTACGAATTGCCTTTTGGAGCATTCATTCTGTCATGTTAAACGAAAAGAACAAAATAGCTAAATATATATATTTTTAATTTTTAATTTTTCAGATTTTTCTTATCAACAGTTTTTTAAAACGATATGTCAAATTATAGATCCGTGGTAAAATAAGAAAACTGCTTACAACCCTTACTATGCCTAAATACCCCGTTCAGTAAATATACCCGACTCATACTTATTTATAAAAACTACATGTTTTTTGGTGCCGACACTTCATTTTTATAGTCGCATAAATTGTGCAGTTGCGAATTGTTTTAAAAATAAAAAAAAATGCCAACTTTGGTTGATTATTTTGATGAGTATAACGCAGAACACTGAACACACATAATACACACACACACACAGCTTATATGTATGTAAGTTGCCAGGACCTTCTCACAATAGACGGCACATGTCAATGAATGAGGCCGAGATTTTTATATAGAGCGCGTGTCGGGGGATTGTGAAATGGTAGAGTGGGAATATGAAGGGGGCTGAGGGATGTGGGCGCACAAAATTGGCATATTTGCCATAGAGAAGCGACGAGCAATTCATTCATTCATTCATTTGCCGCAGACAAACAATCACAGTTGAAATAGGGAAGCACACAAATACACATATGAATGGGCGTATTAACAAATGGATATACCGCCGCGGCTGGGGCGTAACTCCGCTCCGCTCGGCTCGGCTAAATGGGCACACTGAGTGCGGAGCCTGGCATTGCCAGCGGCGACGCGAATGCCACAAACAGCGACATATTTTCAAATCAGTACAAAATGGTAACTTCCGCTCGTTAAGCAAGTGAAAAATTAACTCTCGACTGTAATTTGCTTATGCAGGGCACGAGAAGGCATCGGCAATCGAAATGGAAAAGCGAGGAGGGGACGTGAAGCGGCTGGTGCGTTGATGAGGCGGAGCAACTGACAATGATGCGGCTTATGTGGCGGCGTCGTTGGCGGCGACAACAACAATAATATTGCTGGCGCCATAGTGTGCGTCTGGGCAGTAAATAAAAATAATTGCCTTCTGCTTCACTTCGTTGTCATTTTCGGCTGCTTGGTTGTGCGTGGTGCGTGGTGCGTGTGTGTGCCATAAAAGCGTCTACATTATGAGCAAGCGGCTTAAAACTCTCGCATGCAATATCTAAAACTTGTAGTTATAGCTGTGGGCGTGGGCTTGGTATCCTTTTTGCCGTCTTTGTAATACATATTTACACTTGTGCTCGGTTTTTGTATATCAAATGGTCGAACAATGCGTCACAAACAGCTTCTCGATTTTTACTGTTAAATGAAACACGTGCCACGGAAGCAATTTCTGTGAAATCTATGGCGCAAACTATGCCAGCGGCTCTCACTGTTTGCCTTGGTCACTTTGGCACAGTTAAAACAGCCCCAACTGAACTGTGTGTGTGTTTATGTATGTGTGTGTGCTTGAGTGTACGGGTGCCTCTGTGTGTTTCAATTTGGCGTGGCAGCTTCCGGTTTTGCCTCCGCTTTTTTACTGCCCAAGCAATTTGGTTGGTTGTACTAACGATTCAGAGTTGCGTCTACTATATATTTTGTGGAAACTTGATGCCGGTAAAAACTGGACCTTCTAGGACTTTGATTTGAAGCGCTGTCCTGCCTAGTAGCCATGGAAATGAAAAGCTTTCGAAAAGAATTTAAATTCTCTTTACTGAAGTTGAGCGCGTGTCGAACTCTCATTCGTGTCACGATCATGCACGCCCAAAGACGAAATTTTTGTGTTTATATGTCGGATAGATTGAGTAAACCAATAAAATGTACACGAATAAAGAAGAGTTTGATAAAAATATACGACAGATAGATATTTATGAATTTTACCCATAAAATATTTAATTTAATTATTTAATAATTGGAATATCGTACGTGTTCATTGTATTTCCCGCCTTGTATTTTTATTAAATTAATTGATAACACTCGCGATACAAAAATTCATAGATTAATCTGAATGAAGCTCTTACAAAACACTTGAAATGTCTTTCATAATTAAATTTTTCTGACGGATATTAAGATTCCTTAAAAAAATCAGTATATAGTCCAGTATTTAATTTGCTTTCGTTGTAATTGGCGTAATATATTAAAATATCTATTCTCATCACTGCAGCTACTTACGAAGAAGTATTTTTATACCCTGAACCCATTGAAAATGGGTGAAACAGGGTATTATGGTTTTGTTGAAATGTATGTAACAGGTAGAAGGAGGCATCTCCGACCC
>SCDY01001687.1:0-25691 GCA_004143825.1 Drosophila micromelanica
TTTGCTCGTAAACGAAATGTATGATCGTTATGAAATTTTCAGGACTTATTCAGTGTATCAAAATTAATGTACAAACCAATTTGCAAGACTGTAGTATTTAATTTGCGGTCTGTATGGTATTATCGATATGGGGGGCGATTTAAATTCTTCGTATGCTTTTTGCGAACATAATAAAATAAGTTTGGTGGCTCTAGCTCTAATGGTTTGGGAGTTATGCATAAAAAACCGAGTCAAAAAAGCGATAAGTATCGATAATTAGAAAACGAAAAGAGTTATCGATCTTTTCAAATAAACTTGATCTGCATGTGGTATATACGAACCGAATGAGTCCAAGATCAGCTTTCTAGTCTCTGAAATCGACGCATTCATACAGACAGACAGACAGACGGACAGACAGACAGACAGACGGACATGGTTTAATCGACTTGGCTAGTGATCCTGATCAAGAATATATACACTTTATGGGGTCGCAGATGCCTCTTTCTGCCTGTTACATACATTTGCACAAAACCATTATACCCTGTTTTACCCATTTTCAATGGGCTCAGGGTATAAAAAGTATACCCTGTTTTACCCATTTTCAATGGGCTCAGGGTATAAAAAGGGCTGTTTGCCATTCGTTTGCCAGTTTTCCGATTAGTTTCTATTTTGTCAATTTTATTGTTGTCAATAGTCCCTTGTTTTAAAAGAAAACAACAAATGTGTTTCAAAATAGAAAAAGAAGGTCTTTTAAATAATGCATATAATTTAAATGCACAATCAATCTAGAGAATGAATCATGACCAAAATGCTATGTGGAAACAACAATTAATTAAAAATACATATTAGCAATTCTTTGATATTGAATCAATCTATATCAATTCATGATATAAAAGACCTCAGTTAAAGATCTTAGAGCTTTAAATGTGAAATTTGTGACTGACGTTGGTATTAAGTATTAGGTATTCCAGATTAATATACTCTTTTCACTTTTTGAACGAGTGTAAAATAACCTATTAATTTATGAATTAATTTTAAATTTTTTTATTAAAACTTTCTACCCCTACAAATATATATATTAAATATATATACAAAAATTACAATATATACTATTATCAGTAAAGCCCGCTCTAACTCAAGTCTATCCTTCAACGAATTTATTCATATGGTTTTCTTGTCAGTGAGAAAGTCGGCATGGAATAAATATGTTTCCGTCGTAATGCTCATAAATAACACATATTCCGTATGATATGTTATTATAGAATGTTTTATTTTTCTTTAGCCGTGCTGCGCTGCGCTCCTGTAAATAATTACCAGGACGTGCTGTTAGCCGCGTTTTAGCTAAACGAATTAAAGGCCCAAACGTTGCGTCAAATACGTGACTCTAATGCCAAATAAACATGTCCATCGTCAAATTCGTACTTTCGTGGCGCAAATGTATTTATGTGCACACACACACACATACACACATACACATGATGCATGTGTTCTTGTATGTGCACTCAATGTAAAGCACTCAATAATTTGCTTTTTTAAATTGCCTGCTGGCCATAAAGCTGCATAGCATATTGGCCGCCAGCAACGTGGAGAGGAGGGGAAGATCTTCGTCTGGCGATTAGTTCAATTTAACAGCCTAAAAAGAAGGCAACCAAGCGGTGCCATGTCATTCATTTGTCCACGCCCGACTACTTGCGGACCGCATGTATAAATTTCTCGCCAGGACATGCACATAGAACAATGTGGCTTCAGCTCCTGGCTCCGGCTCTAACTCTGGCTCGACTAGCTGTGCACTATCTTTGACTACATAAATCACAGACTAATAAAGCCGCAAGACTGGAGCTGCTCCGCACACCCAACCGGAGCAGCACAGAAAAACTAAGCGTAACGTGAATAAAAAAAAAATGGAAAAAAAAGAAGAAAAAACAGAAAAAATGGCGACATGCGACATATGAAGTTTATTAAAATGGCTAGTGCGGGTGGAGGGGTTGCGAATAGGGGGGTGGAGGGTATGTGTGAGTGCCTGGCACGCTCTTACGCATAGTTCAACGTCGTGCGGCCATAAATATTGTGACCCCTCACAGAGGTAGAAGCCAAGAAACAAAAAATACAAATAAAATAGAAACTCAATTCCTTTTTTGGGTCCTACGCCAGAATATTTAAATTTTGATTACAGTGGCAAACATTTGGTCTAAGTTTTATGATAATTTTGATTGTTTGCACAGTTTCTGCTGTCGTTGTTGTTGCGGCCATAAAATGTATGCTTGTACTATGCAGTTTAATTGTTGTTGTTGTTGTTGCTGCTGTTGTTGTTGTGTGGCTCGAAAGACGTACAATTACGGCCAATTAACATGTGTTTGTACAAGTGCAGAAATACAAACACAAATGCCACACACACACACATACACACTCAGATAAACAGGGAGCTCCAGAGTTTTGGGGACGGGGGAGGCAATATACAAACAAATACAAAACCATATATATTATTGCGCCTTTGGCAAGAGGAAAAAAAGCATACACTCACAGAAAAACAACCATAACGGCAAAAACACAAAAAGCGACTACACAAGGCATCGGCTTTATCCAGTTTCCGGCCTCCGTGTTCTCTTCTCGGCCTTATCCTGCCAGCTAGCCGCAATCCTTTGCAGCACTCTCGACGTCCTTGTTGGCATCGCCTAATGAGTGCCAGCATCAAAATTCATGACAACCAACCGCCTACCAGAGGCCACACCTACAGCACGTACTACCCCCACTGGTGCAGGGTGAACGGGGGCGGGGGGCGGACATGGCACTCCGACAGAATTTTGCTGATGAAAACGGCACAAAAATGAAATATTTAACTAAATTAACAATCTTGTTTATTTATTCAAAATTTGCATAAACAATTTGGCCGAAAGATGAAAAACCAAAAGTCTATTTCGTTCTCGCCAGCATATTTGCTCTTCTTCTTGCCATTGTTTTTGTTTTCCTGTTTCTGTTTCTGTTCCTGTTTTCTGTTTTTGTTGATGTTGCCAGTTGGCCTTGACTGGATCCAGCTGGTTAGCTGCGTGCTGGGGGTGGGCAGCCAAGGAGGAGGGGCTGGCCGCACTTGCCTCAGCTTGTGTTTATTTCGATATACCTCGAAATGGGGCATCTCCCATCTCTACGTTCTCCAGCCAAGTCCATGCTTGATAATCTAGCCGTATTTTGCTCAACTCACAGTTGTGTCTGTCCAACTGAGGACATTTTTTTTGAATCCCCGAATTCAAAGGTCACATGTAATGAATTTGTAAATAAATCATATTTCTCGTTTTTGACTGTATTATTATTTTATTATATATATTTTTTAACTTTGTTTATTATTTTTCTTATTTTTCTACAAGTCTCAAGGTATCGCAGTTTTAGTCAGGCGAAGGTTTGATTCTTATTTTCTTGGCACCTACTAGCCCAGATGATAAACAGCCCAGCCGCGGCACGTGAGTTGTCAATTTATCTATTTTACTCCACCCTTAGTCCTAGTCACAGCCTAAAGGACCCCGCCCTCCGCCTTCTTGTAAGCTGATACCATTTTACTCGAGCATTATATAGCGGTTTTTAGCTGAATTATGGTCTTTGCGTGCGGCGGCAGTTTTTGACAAATGCGTCTAAGCTGTTTAATATTTAAATTTAATTATTTTTGCGTGAGCCGCCAATGAAATGGCGCCTATTCCCCTCCACGCTCCCCCACCGTACTAAATAGCTAACCATAAATTATGCTTATTAATAGATGAGCGCTGAGCGGGATTTGTGCCCCAAATGACCTGGATCAGGGCTCTGCAATATCTTACGATATTTAGCATGCTTTAGACAGCCACAAATTGTCGCAAGTGTGCCAACTTTAAGGCGTCAATTATTAGCCTTCAAACGAGCTAGGCAACATCAACGTTGCAATTGACAAGTGACTAAGTGCTGACAGCCAACTACTTACTTATGCAAGTGCCAGTCCGTGTACGCGTGTGTGTGTGAGTGTGTGTGACAATGTACAAGTGCAAAATATGTCGTCACAGTTGTCACTATCGACACCCCCCACTCACACACACACACACACACACACACACACAGATACAGATACAGATACTCAGAGTTGCCTTTCGCCGCATCAACCCTTTTGATGTCACTTGAATTTTAATGAAAAATTCACACATGCCACAAGCGCACAACGTGCAAGATATACCCATTCGCACACACACACATGCAGACAGACACCCTCTCTCCACTGTTGTGGGCGTGTGATCAGAACGTGCCTGCGTCTGTGTTGGCTGCGGTATTTGGGTACGGCCGTGGTCACTCAAGCTGGACATAACGTCACAGTCGCAGTCGCATTCACCGAGCACAGCTAAGCCCAGGACGTTGACAGAATACACACAGGACACCCACAACCACACAGCCACACACAGAGACACACACACACACACACAGACAGACAGACAAGACATAGCTAAGGAAGCTGGCCATGACGTTGGCCAAGAAGCATAGACGTAACGGCACCACAAAGCGGAGACTTGACCCATTGCAGTTGAAGCCCAAAGTTTGATGAGATAATGACCAGATATTCATTGAGCATTTATGAGATATAACTTCAATATGTTGGCGACACATAATGCCCATTAGAAACTAAATTACGTTGGCTTTTGACCGTTTATTTTGGGCCCAAAGGCATTAAACAGACTAGCTTAAGAGGAGCTCATTTAAAGCTATTGCCATAATCACTTCCCATTGGCAATTTACATACGATTTGTGATTGCACGCCTGGGATTCGCTAAATGACAGTTTCCCTTAACTATTAGTGGATCTTCGCCAGGGCATTCTCGATAAATAAAAACTCAGCTTAAGTTGTCGTCACAATTATTCACTGTCTTAGCCTGAATTCGTAACACTTAAATGTGGCTTCTCAGCTTCTTTATATTTCTCTATTTCGCCTGTTTGGTCTGCTCTACACTAAATCACAAAAATACACTCTAATATGATTAAGCACGTTTTTAGCTGCAAAATAAATCAAGTGGTGCAACGGGCACGCTTATGAAACTAGCTACCCGCACAGTCGTCTCACGTGGCCCAAACAAACAAAAGCCGTTGCACACAAGCATTATCCTCATACACACACACACACACGGCCACACCCACTCAGACAAATAAAATAAAACATCTGTGTAAATCGGTGTGCGACAACTAAAAAATAGATAAAACAAGTTATATCTTAATTCGTGTCTTGGCTACTACGAAACTAATACACCCTTTCATAGCCGTTTGAAGATTGTGCCTATGCTCAAGTCAAGTTGAATATTTCAGAACTTCAGAATCCAGGTTCGAAATAATATTATATATATTAATCGAATAATATAATTATAGTTTACTTGTACTTGAATATTGGTTTGTATTGCTTTTAACGGTTAAATGTTGCAATACTTTAGAAGAAATTTTACAAAAGAATTCTCCTGAAAAATTGTCCCATTTATTACAGGGTATATCATAGAAATCATTTGCTATTTTAATACAACAATAAAGCCATAATTTTTGATAGGTTTTTAAAAAAGTTACTCATATAGAGTTTCCAAAGTCGGCACAAAGCTTTAGTAATGTCAATAAGACAATGTTCGTTTTCTGAGAGGGAGAGAGAGAGAGAGAGAGAGAGAGAGAGAGAGAGAGAGAAGGAGGAAGCGAGAAAGAGAAAAGATTCATTGCCAAGTCCGGACAAGTCGTGCAGTTTCTAGCCAAACCAAACTCTTACTGCAATTTTAATGACATTTATGTGTGTGTCTGTGTGCGTGGTTGTGCGACTCTGTGTGTGTGTGTGTGTGTGTGTATGTGTGGGGGTGTGGGTGTGTGCTTGGCTACAAAAAGTGCACGTGTCAAGGTGTTAGTGTTAGTTTATGAGCTCAACGTGAAGCTAACATATTTCAAGTCTCTCTGGCAAGAACAACAGCCAGCGTGCAAAAAGAGCAGCAGCAGCAGCAGCAGCAGCAGCAGCAGCAGCAGCAGCAGATGACTAGATAGTAAAAGGTGTGCCCTAAGCAGGTTGGAGCGGGGGCAGGTGAGGAGTTGCCAGAATGTGACACACATACACATTATCTCATTTCCACAGGTTTTGGACGCAAGAAAGCGCTAAAGTTAAAAGCCAGCGGGCAGAGGGAGTTGCTGCTGCTGTTGGGCGTAACCCTCAGAAAAAAGAAATATACGTATATGAGTTATATAGTTGCAAACGGGACAGCTACAAATGATTTAGACAGCGCTCCGCTATAGCTATAGCTGCCATATAGATATTTATACGTTGGCTGTGCACTGCAGATAATTAAATTTAATAACTAAACAGTCAACTGACCAACCGACCAGAACATGCACAGACTTTGGTCAACTACAAATCACGATTTCACCGCACATAAACGGTCAGCCGCACAAGTATTATAAACACTTTCAATTATGTATGTGTGTGTGTGTGTGTGTGTGAATTCTGCATTGAGCCTTCAGCAAATATAAACATCAAATATGAGTGGCGACAACAAACACACACACATGCATGTAAATTTGTAATGCATACACATGTGTATTTAGACGAGAACAAAAGCAACAGAGTCGAGAGACGCACACCGAACTGAGACACGCAGACGAGTGCTGTCATTGCAACAATAACAACAGCAACAACAACAATAACCACAACTACACCAACAACTGGGATAGCTTAATGCTTATGCGTAAGTTGGGGTCAGGGTGCAGGGGTTACACAGCTAGGGGGTGGCAGAGCATAACGAGCCGTAACCGTAACATTACCCGATTCCCAGCGCCGCCATTTCACTCCCTGCGGAACACATTTGCTGCAACGGAAACATCCAACATAAATGTAAGATATGCCAGGAATGCTAATCACAAACGCACAGTTACCCACACACACACGCGCACACACCCAATCAGAAGCTGGCAGGTACTAAAACATTTGTAAATGTTGCAAAGTATCATCTTAAAGAGATTTGCAGCTTAGCGGCCGCGCGATGCGTTACGCATACGTAAACAAAAACTCGAAAGCAGCTACTCACACCCACACCCAGACTCACACTCGCACTCGAAGTCACACAATCACACACTCATACAGCCATATCCTGCATGCGAAATGGGTTCACAATGATGCCGCATCAGGCATCGGAGTCAAAGCCATTGATTTCCCACCCCTTGCCGTTGTCATTCAGACACGTTGCATTCATCGGCGCTGGGCGGGTCAGCAAAGTGCTCGGGGAGTGGCTACAACTTTAATGTGCAATAAATCATCACGAGACCCAAAAACAAAAAAATAAAAAAATGTATAAAAGAAAAATAAAACAGAATGCTGTCTCAGTCACAGCCACAAGCTGCACTCGGACTGAACTTTTGGTAATGAAAAACAGTTGTTTAAAAATATTATGATTGACTCCAAGGTAATAATAAAATATATACACATATGTTGATATTATTTATTTTATTTAAAATACTTATGTACAAAACTGGTAAAAAAAAAAAATAATTTTATGTTCCAGATATAAACTTATGTTGTATGATATTTTTTAATGATTTTATGATATTTTAAGAATTCTTTTTAGCCTATGTTTTTTGTCTGACTTTTTCTTATTAACTTTTCATATACCAAACCCAAATATTTATTTCAACTGATTTTGGATTAAGATACAACGTGTTGCAGAGCATTGGCTAGTCGCACAGTGTGAGACCATTCCCACTTACGCCTTACAGTTACTTTAATTTTTGGCCATACCTTTAAGGATTGCGGCTTTAATGCTCGTCGGTTCAGTTGCTGATGAAGCCCGCCCCCGAAGGGCTGGCGGTTTGGGCATCCGTTTTATGACTGCGGGGCATAAAAATCCTTGCAGCAGAGTAAAATAAACAAAGCGCACGCATTACGTGCCGACCCATTTTTGTCATTATGCGTGAACTAATAAAGCCATGAACGAACCAGTCGACTGTTGCCTGGTGGCTAAAACGTGCTAAGCCAAACGGAGCAATGCGATGCGACCAGACGGGAGCTGTGGGCCAAGTCTCAGACAATCGCTAACGCACTGGCAAACAGAGCGCCAAATAACGGGCAAACACACACACACACACACACACACACACACACACACACACGCACACATACTCTTTAAGCTGTTTAAATTGTTTGTATGTGTGTCGTCTTGTACTTAACTGGTACCTATTAGCAGTGGACTTAAAGCAGCCAAAAAGCCTCATTATGGGCTTGGCATTCATGCAAAAGATGATTGAAATCAACACAACGCTAACAGAAACGGACAGGCAGACTCAGACAAGGACAATTCTTAACCCTAACAACATCGAGTAGGAGGCAACGAGACAAAAGGCAACAAGCATCAAGACAGGAGAAGCCAACGGACCTACGGAGCTCGACAACGGGCAAAGGATTTACAGGCGAGCCCGGGCTTAAGGCTAGCGGATAGTTTTTCATTTAGCAACTGGGAGCCATGGCCAAAACGGTGTCCTGTGCCGTTGCCGTTGCCTTCGTACATCTTCGTTTATTGTCACTTGCTGTGGATTATAACGGATTTCCTATGCTACAATCGTTCGCAATAAAAGCATTAAAGCGCTTTATCATTATTCACTTTGCGCACGGTGCGCACCACGCGTCGTATGAGTAACGTCGCCCAGTCCAATCGCTGACAGCTTACCAACGCGTCTGTACTACTGTATTGCCGCTGAAGTCCGGTTGCCCGCCAGTTGGCCATAGAATGGCTTCCCCTTCAGACTTGGGCATTGCGTAAAGATTATAGGAATTATAAGGCAGGCGAAAGGCGAAAACGCTATAAATGTCAACGTCAATGGCCATAAAAATGAATTAAATGTGAGTGGGCGCTCATCCTCCCCCTCTCACGCTTGCTTCCTATATTTCTCACTTTGGCCATAAATTAGCAGGCGGGCGACATAAGCAAATTGTGTGTGTTGCGAATGTCTCTTTGTTTTACATGTGCAACTGGCTATGAAAATCGTTGATTGTCGCTGCCAGAAAGTTGCGAAACAAAACCGAAACTGAAACTGAAAGTCGGACCTCAGTGGCAGTCGCTGCAGCTGTAGCCATTGCTACAGTTGCAGTTGCACAGTTGCACAAGTTGCAGCAACTTTGGCAAAGTGATATTAACTTTTAATGGACAAACTATACGAAAACTGTTCCTTGTTTTTGGTGTCCTTTTCTCTTATTCTGCTGCTGCTGTTGCTTCTATTGGTGTTGCTGTTGGTGCTGCTGTTGTTTTTGTTTTGCCTGCGACCCGGCTTGGCTCTGTACTAAGTGCTGCCAAAAGTGCAGCAGAATGTGTCGTGGCCGATAAAATAAACATTATCACAACTGGCAATGGTAAAAATCATGTGCAAAATGCACAAGGCGAAATAGTGCCCTGTTAGCGAGGTTAGCTCGAAAGCTTGCAGCTGAGTGAAAACTAAATAAACAAGAAAAAACTAATTATTATTATATTTTTTTTTTTTGCCATTATTAGGTTTATTTATTCTGACTTCCTTTAACTATATGAAAAAACTAAAATTAATCGTTTTAATAATAGAAAATATTAAAATTCATTAAAAATATTTGAATGAATTTATTTGTATTAATATTATATTATTTACATTTAATTAAATAAAGACTTCTTGAACAGCCCTCGCATAGCGAACATATACAAAATGTGTGTCCTTGTTATTGTTTTGACTCCCTGTACAGGAACTTTGTTTTTAATTTTAGCATGGTCTTGTTGTTTGTAGAATTTTGCGTTTATTTTACATTTATTATCATTTGCACAGCATTGAAATTTATTTATGTTGCTTTTCGGGCTCGCCAAGCACATGACGTATGCGTACTGTGGCCAAAACTTTAACTCTTTAAGACATTCGAAATGCATTTAACAGAGCGCTTCTAGCACTCAACTCCAGTCCAACTCGCACTTAACTCAACTTCACTCATTTCCATTTCCATTCATTTGAGTCTCTTTGTTCGCGGCTTTTGTTTGGCTCGCCGAGCTGATTAGTTTTGCGCAGTTTGTTGATTTGGCCAAGTGCGACAACAACAACAACAACAACAACAACAAAACCGAACACACAAAAGAAAGAAAGAGAGTTGTCACTCCAGTCGCTTCTGTCGCTTATCGCGCATACATTTTAAGTTTCGACTATTGGGCATTGCCTTTGTGTTCTGTGTGTGTCCAGGCCAAGTTTGTGAAGTTGCCCGGTAAAAGTTTTAGCCTTGGCCATTGTCTTTGCCAGCGAGAATTACAACTGATACAGAGTGCAAGTGAATGCCTCTCTGTAACTTAGCGAAAACCCTTCTCAGTCGCTTTCCCTTGAAGCAGCTGAAGTGCTCCTCCAGCTGGAGCAGTTGTCGTCTCCGTTGGCTTCTATTATGGAGTGTGCCTATGCCGGCACGTTTTTAATGAATGCACCACAATTTAACGCAATGTTAACAAAGTCAATGCCATTTTTCTGTCAGTGCTCGTTTCACCTCTTTATGTTTTAATAAAAATAAATAAAGCAAACGGTGCAAAAGCCGCAATTGAAACTATTTGCACACCACTCACGTAGAGCTTGCGCTTAAGACCCAGCTAACCGGAAGCGGGCAGCACCACATCCGGCCGAGGCAACGGCCACCCACACCCACACTGACACACGTACACGTACACGTACACGCACACGCACACAGCTATGCGACCCTAAAAGCTCATTAACATTTTAAACAGCGACGCAAAGCGACGCCGCGCCGCCTTTCCTTGCAGCCCTGGCCCAGTGTCGCCAACAGGCTAAAAGGTGTTAAAACAGTCCTAAACGCACATACAGCCTGCCAGCCAGTATTTTGTGTGTGTATGTGTATGTGTGTGTGTGTGTGTGGGTGTGGGAGCGTTGGTGTGTTGACATGCAGCCGTTAAAGTGCCCGAGCGCACCTCAAGTAGCTTTGTTCAGTTGGCCCTTTGCAAAGTGTTTGAGCTAGTTGCTGACGTCGTCCTAGACGCCATCATTGTAGTCCTCGCCCTCGTCGCCATTGTCATTGTTGTTGTTATTGTTGTTGTTGTTGCTGTTGTTGTTGTCGTCGCCAATGCCCCTCTGGGCAACCCAGCAGCAATGCCACAGTGCCGCACTGGCGCACACGCGGTGCCAATTTGAAGAGGTCCTGGCCCAGGAGGGCAAACGGCGTGCCCAGCCACGCCGCGCTGAAACGAAATGCTAAATTATGGCATTTAGCTGGTTAAAATCGCTTTGACTTTGGTAATTATCATGAACATTATTCCTTGTTTATTCACTCTAAAATTCACATCTTATTTGCCTCATGAATTTTGGCATTTTACAACGACGAGCGCTGAGAGAAGCGCTTTTATGCAGGATAACTTGTCAAGAACTAAGGACTAACCTGATATAATTATACCCTGAACCGTGTGCAAATTTTTAAAATTGGTGCATCTATGACCTTAAAAACTTTATATATCCACAGACGTATGCGAAGATTTTTTTTACTAACAATACCAACTATATTTATTTCACCAAACTTTTTCATTTGTCTTTAGTACTTTATTCGAGTGTCCTTAAATCTGTTTTCTAAGGTCTACTCATTCTAGAAAAAGCCAAGGATAAAACAATGAAAAAATAAGAAACTTAATAAAAAAGTTTTGCCAAAATTTAAAGCAACGAGTTTGTTCCGTTCGCACATTAGTTCCTTACCCCCTCTTTCTAATAACACTATTTTCTACATTTTCAATTTTGGTAACGGCCTCCACGTAGAGTGTAATTAAAAATCTGTTGAAAACAACTTGCATTATGAAGTTAAATACGCTCAAAGGATAATATGCTTAATATGCACACTAACACAACGATGAGCAGAGCTGCTCGAAGTTTCGCATACATACAAGGACGAAAATACACACACAAGGGCACACACTAACGCATATAATAAGCCATTTTGTGAGCAACTTTTATCAGCATCATTAAAATTCTGACACATGTAACACGAAATCAAAACTTTGACTAAAAGTGCAAAAGGCGTTGAAACCGCTCCTCCTTCGTTCTGTCTGCCCCTCAAACGCCCTCTTGCGCCCCCTGCATTTTGGCTGTGTCGGTGAGTGTCAGAGCCAGGACGACGTTACCGAACCGCTGCCTTCGACGCAGTCGCTGCCTGCCGCCTTTGGCGCGTCCTGACTCCTTATACTAATTTCCATATAAGTAGCGTTAACATATCATTTGCATAAATTTTGTTGACATCTTTTCAAAATCGCACGAAAATGTTTTAAGGTGTTTCCGCACACACACACATATAGATATATATATATGTGTACATACGTTGTAACGTTCAATCTATAGCGGGATAAGCATATATGTGAGTTTTCTGAGTACCTTGTATGCTTTAACAGCGACCCTCTGTTGCCCCTTTTTTCCCTTCCCCTTTCCACTCTCTCTCTTTCTTTCTCGCTCCAAAGCAATGACAAATGGTAAGTGTGTGTGTGCGCTTGTTTGTTAGTTTATTGTAGGAAACGGAAATTGAATCCAACACAAATTAAATAAAGCAAATAGAATTTTAGCAATTTTGATTCATCTAAACGAATAACCAATTAGTGTATTAAAAGTTTTAATTTATTTTCATAATTTGCCTATTTAAAACTGAAACTGATTTCAATTCAATTGCTATTTAAATTCTTGGTTAACTATTAAAGCATAAATAATAATTAAATGCATTTGGCTTTAAAATGTGAACTAATGGAAAATGCACAATTTATCTAAGTGCATGTTTATTGAAAAGTTTTGTATGCATAAAGGGCAAGGATGAAGAAGCAGGGGCAGCAGACAGTTAGGCAGGGATGATAAATTTGGAGCACATGCCCCGCACACTGTCGTGTGACAAGAATCAGTGTCAAATATGTTGTCATTTAATTTCGCACTCACATTTAAACACACGCGGAAGGAGCAGCGCATCGCAACGTCAGATTTGTTAAATTGGATATAAGCTTTCCAATCTCGCCGTATCGCACTCACTCCAACAGCTGGGGCTGTCTCTCTGCCCCTCTTTCTGAATATTTGAATTGTTGTTTTACGCGTCGACAAAGTTGAATTACTTATGAATTTTCCCTTCAGCCTCGCATCGCATCGGAACGCCTCGTCTGATCTCATTGCCCATCGCTTTTCTCTTGCATACTTTTGGGAGCTGGCATTTTGCAGCAACTTTAATTAATCAACGCGTTGAGTTTTAAGTCTCACTGTAAGCCACAACAGGGCTCCGGCATAGGCATTTATCAAAGTTACATGATCATGCTTCAAATGGGCAGGTGAAGCCAGTCAGTCGTTGTGTCCCGGAATGGGCGTGGCCGGCATAGCATTAGCGATAAGAGAGACAGAATACCAGAATGTCTGGCTGGCACGGCCGTCCGCCTGGCATATGTGACAGGGACAGCCTGGGCGACAATGTCGGTGTAAAAACCGCAAATATGTTTTGCTTTTGCTGCTGTTGCTGTTGCTGTTACCATTGCTGTTGTTGTTGTTGTTGTCGTTGTCGTTGTCTGACTGCCACGAAAGACGGCGCACATTAGAAGCAAACGTCTGCCCCATTACAACCGCCACCGCCGCCGTTGACAATGGAACTTGTCTTTTTAATTAAATGCTAAAAGAAAATGCTAAAGATAAATGAAGTTGTGCTAAATGCGTGCTGTGCGTGTGTCTACCCCAACCAAGTCCCAGCCGCAGAGTATATGCTAGCAGAAGATGCTCCATAAGAGTGTGAGTGTGTGCGTGTGTGTGTTTGCGTGTGTGTATTGGTATGTGCTCATTGTTGCTGTCTCTGCCCTTCTGCTTGTCTGCCCGTCTCTAACGGATTTCAATTATTTTATACCAAAATGTTCTGCTTTTGGGGTTTCTGCGGCGGCATTGCCAACTACTCCGCCCTTCATTCCATGCGGTCCTCTTATTGAATTATGCCCTTGGTAGTCCCTTAAGTGCCAGCACCACCAACGCTTAACAACCAGTTGGCTATACCAGTGCCCCATGTAATGAATTGGCATAGTTTCATTGAGGTAGAAGCTTCTAATGTACTGCGTATATATCTACAGTGGGCAACACATATATTCAAACAAGTTTGAAATTATGACATTTGACATTTTAATTCTCTCAAATTACTCAAGTATATTAAAAAAAAAATACTTTAGTCAATATTTTGATTTTTAATTTAAAACAGTTTTCTTTTTCTTATTAAACAACACACAACCATTAAAATAATCACACATACAATTTCAGTGAACCCACCAGCAATCACCATAAGAAGCTTTAGGTCTGAATGTAAATAACATATCTTAAAAAAAAAAACAAGCTTATAAGTAACAAAATATTGAGACAAATATTGTAAGCATATTTACGACTTTAAATCTCAATATTTTCATTTCAACTAAAAACACAATGTTTGGTATTATTTATTTATAAAACTGCTAGGTAAACATATTATCGCATATAAAACCCGAAATCCAATTGTCAGTCGCAAATCTAATAAAAATATCAAACTAAAATAATATAAAATTAAATCGTCCGCTTGAACAAAATCCCAAAATTGTTGTGGCATTTGTAATCGCTGTTCAATAATTTTTGGCAATTTTATGGCCATGGCTTACTGTCGCACACACACCAGCATGTGTGTGTGTGTATATAATAGAAGCTAGCTTACAAGTGTCATGTTTTAAGCGAGCACAAAAACCAACAACAACTTGAGTAGCATCAACTAAAGTTACATCGGCTTTAGTTGGATCTGTTATAGTGGGCGTTCTTGTTCCGTCGCTTGCAGATCAAATTAGATGTATAAATAACAAACCGATTAAGCGATTGTGCGTCTAAGCCGGGCCAGACCAGACCAGCCCCACCCAGACCTGGACAGGCAAGTGCGTCCAACAATCCTTGGAGAGCTATTCTCCTCGAGTGTGGAGTGGGGCACGGAATTGTTGTATTTTATTGCCGAGGCGGATAACAGGAGCTCGGCAATTGTTGTCAGGCTCATTTGGATTATAATTGATGTCGGCCACTACAAGGCTTCAATTGCTTTAAGCCTGGCCAAGATAAGCGCGAATCTTGGTAGCCACATCAATTAACAGCACCAAGGAACTGTTTTAGCAATTATTCTGCGCCAATGCGCGTTTGGTGAGATGGGAGTATGAGTTGGTACTGGAAGCCAAACTCAATTTTCAAGTTATTTAGCGCCGTTACTCTCTCTCCTTCTCTCACTCTATCCTCCTCTCGCTCTTTAGATTTCTCTCTTTAAATGTGACAGCTACTCTTAGGCTGTTATTTGTTTACTTTTAGACACTTTTCCTATTACGAAAAAGTGCATATTGGGCTTAATATATATTCAGGATATATTATTTTCACTTTAGTATAAATTCCCTAAATCTCCTTAAATATCTAATATGTTACACACTTATCATAAGATAGCCTACTCCACTATTTTCTTCAAATCTATTTCATGTTTTGTATTTTTTTGAATTCCTTAATTTAAGCAAAAAACTTCCTTCCCATTTCCAAAAATATAACTATATCACTTAAAACAGAGTATGGCGCAGTCTCACAATTTTTATTCAAGAGCTTTACTTATTTTTGTTTATTTTTTCATACGCTTTGCCGCCTGGCGTTCTTTCAGACTGCCCGTTTATTTGGCGCCCATGCGGCGTATGATGAATTTCATGCGCAACGCCTAATCAACTGCAAATGAAATGGACAATTGTTCAGCGGTAGGTAACCACACGCGTCGATACATCAAATCGACACCACACACACACACACACACACATAAGCACAACAAACATGCTGCTGTTCTTGTTACACGGTTCAGTTTTCGCCCGTTTGTTGTTCATTTTGAGCTTTTGGCTTGGAAAATAAATGGCGCTGGTTGTGTTTGGGGCAGTAAATCAGCTCATTGCCATTTTGGACTGTTGTTGCTTCCACATTGTTTGCACCGCTGTTGCTTTTGTTGTTGTTGTTGCTGTTGTGTTAGGTTCGCAGCTTAATAACCATTGTCCTGCTTCACGTGCTCAACGTGGGAGCTATAAACTGTCATTTAAGTTGTTGTCGATGTCATTCTTCTGGCATGGCTTGGCCTGGCCTGCCAGCCTGCCTGCTGCTGCCATTCTCGTGCTTGTTGTTTCAGCCAAGATTTGTAGCCAAGTTTCTTCAGCAGCGCACCACAAAAAAAAAGTTAAATTAAATATATTTATGTGCAAAAGCAGCCAACGGGTGGTAACCAGGACACGGCAAAAAATACTCCAGAGCAAAATAAACAACATAAGCGAGCAGTGCGTGTGTATTGTGCATTTATATGTCTGTGAGTTGAGTGTAAGCACTCTTTACAGATATAATAGGCTTACCTGACAAATAAATGCACAGATAAATTGCCATAGTTATTTTACACACACCGCATCCATCACAAGGCACCGCAGATATTTCAATAGACAGATATAGATTTAAATAGATGTTGTAATTTAAATAGATTTAATAATGTTGCAATGCAACATTTAAATTAAATTAACAGTAATGTTGTCATTAATTAAGTTATACACACTGATTTTTCCGGTTGCCGTATTTAATCACCCATATTTTTATAAAGGGAAGTGCAAAAATAATACAAAAACATGAGCAGAGTTTGACAAAAATGTGATGAAAATTAATTTGGCTTAGTTCGCAACAAAAACTTTTTGTGAATACGAAAACATTGATTTATTTATTGCAGCTAGAACAACTACAGCTGAGCCATAAATAATGTAATTGAACACAGCTAAATTGGATTTAAATTAATTTTGTACAAACTAATTTCAAACGCTGTCAACTTGATAAATCGGAAACTTCTTCAAGGCTGACAACTGAATGCGATTCGCAAGCTTTAAGAGCTGTCATGAATCGATGCATGTCAAAGACACTTCATTTGCCCAGCTTCAAGTTGAAAATTCCCCAATTATACGGTTTTCTAGCGTTAAATTTAAATTTTCTTTCATTGTATTTATAGTGTAATCAGAATATTCTTCTTACTAAATTGATTCTATCTAATAAAACTAGTCGGCATTAATTCAGCACCAACTATCAGTAAAAGCCCAAGTGAAAATTTCGGACAACTGCATCAATTATTATTATTTAATATATATATTATTATTTAATAACACCAAGATATAAAGTCAACAAGGATCATTACACAAATCGAATACATCTTTGTTACTTTAAAAGCTGAGTATTGATATAAATAGTATAATTATCATTTATGATTTTGTAGTTTATTTCACTTTGCACACATAACTTCCAACAACAACAGAAATTGCATTTAGGCTGCAAATAAATGCATACAGCTACACATCATTGACAGACAGTTAACGCCATTTAAAGCTACATAAATAATTTAAGCACATGGCTAAAAATCTATGTATGCGACCAGGCTTAGGCTTAGAGTTTGGGCTGCCATATTAAAAAGCAGTCGATGTTGCGGTGTAAAATTAAATGTTGATGTTAATTAAAATATGGTTAACAACTAATGGCAAATGTACATTTGACTTTTGTGCTGATGCAGTCATCTGTCCGACCTCGTTTTGGCCAACACCGGCAGCAGCCGTTGACCACAAACATGAATTGCTTTCAATAATTGTGGCTGACTTCCCTTTTTTAGAATTTTAGAATTTTAGAACTTTTGTGCGCTTGTGTTTTTGTAAACTAAACGCACGAGTTGTTGGCTTTTACGTTAATTTGTCTGTTTAATGTATGTTAAATGCAATGCTGCACTGCGGCCACAACAAGGTATTCACAATTTGCCATGTGTGTGAGGTGGTGCAGGGGGAAGGGTTGTTTTATTTATGCAGCATACGCAACGCTGCATATTTAACTCAAAGTGCCAGCCACAACGAGCTGCTGACCATAAAAACATATCGAATTTTAGCTTTTAAATCAGTTTAATAGGGATTGATGCAATTAGAAACATCTTGCTAAATAATAACTACAAGACATTCAATTTTGTTAAGAAATGATTTGCTGGTCAAGGACTCAATCAAAGGCGTCAGTCATGATGTAACAACAAGTCGCGGACTACTGGCTTATTATGCTTAAAATGTAACTGCAAAAAGTATTCGACCTTTGTCCGGGTAGGCGCGGCAAAACACAAACATTTGCACACATCTCAGGCGCGTTCTGAGTTTTTTTACTACATGTGTACTTTTGTGATTACATGAATTTTTAAAATGCGCGCATTCGTACACACACACACCCACACACACGTACACTTACATATTTACAGTGTCGGTGAGAGGTTGGCAGTACACAAAGCACGGGGCTGACATGAGAACTACATTAAAATAATTTATTTTAACGCATTTTTTGTCATAACCCGATGGGGAAAAAAACTCATTTCCTTTAATGATTTCATCTTGTACGCATGCTGTTGGCCCTGTTCTGTACTGAACAGTTCTGGGCTGGCTGGGATGCCTGCTCTCTACTGTTATGTTCTGTTCTGGCTGTTGTCTTTTTTTTTTGTTTTTGTTTTGTTTTTGCCAAAATGAGTGCAACAACGTGTGGCACGCACAGGACGCATGGTTATTTCATTAAAATGGCCTTTTGTTGTTTGTAAATGTTGCTTATTATTAACGCTGCTTTATCGCGTCCCTTTAAATAAGTATCTGTGCCTGCATAAGTGTGTTTGTATCTGTGTCTGCATAAGTGTATGTATCTGTAGCTGTATCTGACAACTGCTGCATTTTTATGGGTCGTGGAGGCACAAGACACAACATTTGCATTACGTGGCAGACAGACGTTGCTGCCGGTGCTTAATAAAGACTAATTGACTTTCACATAGCTTCAAGTACCTCAAATGGGAGACATCACTGATTGCCAATTATAACAAACAAAGGCTCAACGCATCAGCAGACTCGATAAACGAATTAACATTTAAATTAAGGCATATCAAATTGTTGCTCTTGTTCTCGTTATTGTTGTTGCTGTTGTTGTTGTTAGTCTTCCATGAAATGTTTACACTGCATTTGTCAATCGCAGCAACAACAAACTTGAGGCAACTTGAGGTGGCTGTGTAAGACATGTGTTACAGTACATATAATATCATTGTTGCATATCGGCTGCAATTGAAATTTATGTAAATTAATGCGCCAACTTTGGTGTCTGCACATGTAAATAACTAGTTACTTGCATTTAATTATCTCAACTGCCAACCGCATGTTTACAGAAGTTGCCGCTTCCACCTAAACTTGATATTTAATACTCAGGCATATTTCATAAGATCTAGAGAAACTATGCGTTATTTAAATTACTGATTTTTGTTTTAATAAGCTAACGTAATGTACAATATTTACATTTTAGGTATTACATATGACTTATTCAAATACAATTTACAATTGATTTTAACGAGTATTTAAATTATTACAAACGATTGAAATAGTATTTAATAAATGACTAAAGAAGCACAGAAAGGAATCAATGAAGGAATTGTTGCCTGTTAATCACCGCACAATAAAGTTGCGTTCTTTTAGACGAGCGCAGTTGCATTTTTTAACAGAGTCGGCGAGCAAGCTTGGGTCGATTAGCTAAAAGCAAAGCAGCTAAACGCAGAGAGAGTTTAACAGGCTTATGCTCTAAATGGTCTGTTATTTACAGAACTAAATGTGCACAGAGTACGATCAAATGTTAACAAGACGAGCTCACGCAGAACAAGCACCATAATAGCATGACAGAGAGCGAAATCAGTTTTTGCGCTGTAGTCCACACTGTTTGTTTGCAGAGAAGAACAACAAGATGGAAGAGAATAAAAAGGCAGACACATATTAAAGGGTGCTGGATTATCTCACGTTGCATAACGAAGATAATAAGAAAAAATTTTCTAGAAATGCGCAAACATAAAAAAAAAACAACAGCTTAACAAGGCTAAAACATTATTTTACTGAATATTAATTTAAACAATAATGAAACATAAAATACAGAAGTAACTAGCTCATCTCCAAAACATTAATGGCCACTGTTAAATTTCAGTTTGTGAAATTTATCTTAATGCTGGCAGGCAGCCAGTCAGTCGGGATAGACACAAGTTTGTTATCAAATTTACCGTTATAGTCTTGTTGATAATAATCCAATTTATGCGCATAAACAAGGAAAACACATGCCCCTCCTTGGGATAATTAGACCCCGGAGTATTGACGTTACTAATGAGAATAGTTATAGTCGTAGTAACGCTAATAATGATGAAGATGGTGATGGAGCGAAGATTATGGAGCTGTAGACAAGACAAAGTTTCCGTTTTAGCCGAGGTATTCTTAGCTGCCATTAATGATGATTAAAAAAAGACCTTCGCGTCCGCACAAAATAAATGCTATGAAACACGCCTCTTTGTAGGATTACACCAGAGAATTGTTAGTTAAATATGACTGATATTATTTGCCATAGCATTCTTACTTAATAATAACAAGAATTTAAGTATTACCGCTTTAACTGCATATTTCAATTTACAAGCTTATTTTTAGTGCATGTTAATTTCATTTTGCGAGTTGAGCTTAAAATGTTGCGACATAAATTTATTAACGAAATATTTAAAATGCATATCACAAGCAAATGGAATAATTCCGCTCTTGTGGCAGCTCTTAAGTAAATTACAATATATTTTGCGTTAATTCACTACATAACTGGCGCTACTTGCCGTACTTGCTGATTCCATTAATTTAATTACAATTTAAATCCAAAAAAAACAGGGATTTTTAGGTAATGCAGGAGCATTCAAAGCCGGTCAGTTATTGAATGCGGCATTTAAAATGGCATTAATAATGCATCAACACCTGAAACATATGAACTTAAACAAAAAACCAAATAAAAAGCATATAGTCGAGGGTCGGTATACCCTCTACTTACATGTACTAATACTTAATAATAACAATTTATTATGTTCTTATTTCGATATGAAATTATTTATCATTAGCAAAATTTATATTATATACAAGTTTAAAGCAAACATCAAACAAACACATTTTGAGTATAGGGTATCAATGAATGTTATTAATAATAAAAACTATAAACCTATCAATACAGAAACTTTAATAAAAACAACACAGAGCACTAGTGAACGATCCTGAAAGTGACCTCAATCACCCCCATAATTTATATTGCAACTGCACAATTTTTTGTTAATAATATTTATGGCTTTTTGCAATATGCAAAGTACAAAATGCCACCATTTCGCATACAATTAGTCCACGTTAGCAGCTGGTCATTTGAAGCACAAACAATGTGAGCATCGAGTATTTATAAAAACACAAACTTTGAATTTTCAAAAGACTTTAATATTTATTTAAAATCACAGAGAAAGTTATCAAATTGATGTATTTGATGTATTTGCAGCAACATTAAGAAGTTGTATTAAAACAATAGGAATAATGTATTTAACATTACAAATATGCCAAAAATTATTTGCAGGAACCGGGTGCGAACAGCCACCATGATTGTTTCATTATTCCACATAATTAGTTGGCAGTCGGCAGCCAGAAAATTGGGTGCATGGAGTCGACATTAAAGGGGCCACAGCTGGTGCTGGCTTCTTTTAAATGCAAAATAATAATTTCAGCTCTGTCGCAGTGTCGGCTTTTTATTTTGCCATTTATTTTATGGCTGTCTGCCAGCGTTTGCCAATGGTAAACTTTCAGGCATGTTAATAGCACTCATAATTAAAAATTAAATGTTATAATTTCATGTGTGTGCTGCCATGCGGCTGGCCCAAGCAACCAACACCAACACAAACACGGACACGCCTGCCACGCCCTGTTGCTGCAAGCAATGCCATTTCTAACTGCAAAGACATTTAATATTGCTGTGCCTCAAAATGTGTGTGTACAAGCAGGTCCTTGTTGCTGTCATGAGATGCCAGCGTTATGAAGAAACTTTCAATTGCAATTACTACGCAAAGCCTCTTGTGCTCAACTCTTGTCCACAGTACAATTAACAACTGGACACGGCTTTTGAGCGTAACTGGCAATAAAAAAACATATTTGGGGCTTACACAATGTTTGACCGCTCGTTGAAGGCCAACTGAAACGGCATTTGGATCATGTTGGCCAGGCAATAAAAGTTGCCAACTACTTAGCAAGTTTCTGTTGTTATGTACTGCGTACCGCCAGGGTTATTCAACAAACGCAAAAACCGAGTCTAATTCAAATGTTATTTAAATTAACTTTGGCCAGCCAAGGACAGCAATAAACTGACCCTAATACTCCAGCTTATGTAAAAAAAAATAAGTAACCAAAAACTATATTTCTAGGATACGTAAATTATTGTACAACTATTATAGTTACAAAACGATTTTAGTCGCCACAAAAGCCACTTTTTTAAGCCAAGTGCCCTAAAAAATACAAAATAATTGTTAGAGAAATTTAAATTGTCCCATTAAATAAATTTGAAGACACACTTGTGTACATACCATAAAATGTAATATTGAAGGCAGCAAGATGATGTTAAGGGGAAATTAATAAATAATTAAACAGGAAGCGCAATGACATATTTAATAAAAATTGTTGCCGTGCACTTAATGGCATGCTTTCAGCCCAATTTAAAATGCATTTTAAATGGCTGCGCGCACAATTCTTGAACGGGTGGTAGGCGGGAGGCGACAGACGACAGACAACAGGCAACAGGCAGCTGGCAAACCAAAAGTCAATCAGTGGAGATACAGATACGGCAAGCAATTCAATATATCTGCGGGTCAAGGCGCTTATTCAATTAATTACTCGTACGAAAAGCAAGTGACAGCTATCCGAACACGAAACCCAACCCCAATTCCCGTCCCATTTTCAGTCCCAGCCAAAAACACAACAAGTAATGCAGAAAGCTGGGTAATTATTTTACACTTCGATGCTGTTAGCGTTTATTTTAATGAAGTTTTTGTTGCATGTTGCATGTACTGCATAACTTACTTAAAGTTGGTAATGCCGTTACATGGCGTGCGTGCAATTATCGTCAGCTGATTATATGAAATCAAAACCGAACCTTTAGGCCTGAGCTTAACTTTAATATGGGCGCAATAAATGCACGCATAAATTCGCTGTGGGTACCGCTCGTGGTGCATGTCAAGTGGCGTCCATCGAGCCATCGATTTTTGTGCTCCTGCCGGAGCTTGGCCATTTATCAATATGTAGATTTCTCGCCGGCCAGGATTTACTATAAAAGTTCAATGGGCCAGTTCGAACACTTGTATAAACTGCGTAACTTTAACGCGCGCAAGCACACACACACACACACACACACACATATTCGCACAGAATCGAAGATAAATTGACTGATGTGTTGTGGGTGCCGTCTCGCTGTCCATCTGTCTGCCTGTTTTTCTGTACGTGTGTCGCTCAGTGATATATGCGTCTGTCTGAAAAAGTGTCGGCAGACATCGCACCTATACATACATATATACCATCCGAAAAACACACATACACATATATATAATTTTCCTTTATTTCTTTTTCACGCCCGCTTTCACTTGTTTTTGCCATTGGCATTTGGCATTTTCTTTAAATAAAACTGCACCACGAGCAACTTCCGGCGTGGCACTGAGACTTCAGACAAAACCGTAATGGCATCAATTTCCGTCAGCCCAAATTTAAATTCAAATTCAACCTGAAAGTGTCATGGCAATATCGATTCCGCTATTACTTATTAGCCTTCCGCAAAGTGGTTCCTATTTCACAGTCTATCGAATGGTCTAAGCTTTATCCCGAAGCTGTTATCTAACATTTTAATACGTGTATCTAACACCCAGCATCCTGCCAGAAAATCACATTTGTAATCATCGGATATCAAAGGCATTTTTTATCATCTTTGAATAATACCATAAGGAGATAAATTGCTTTAGGTTGTCTTTCCAAGAGAAAATATAAAAGAGAAAATAAACTTAGCATAAAACTATAAAAATGTAACTCTCAAAACAACACTTTTAGCAATCAGAATTAAATACACATTTCCACTAAAGTCATCGACAAACCTTTAACCTAATAAGTATCTTTAAATAATAAATAACTATTACTTTAAAGAGACATCATTTATTCAATGTTGTAACTAACTTATTTCTAAAGCACATCGAGTATGGCAATTTGCCATATATCAAACGCATAAATCTTTCAAACACAAATAAATCGAAAGCAATGCAGTTACTCCAGTGAAGTACATGCTTCCTCCCCCCAAATACCGCTGCACCTACCCCTGCGAGAGCCTACAAGCCGGACAGTCAGGCATTCGGGCATTCAGTCAGGCTGCTTGCCATTGTAACCACTCGAAAATGTCAATGACAATGATGATGAACTGCAAAATAGAGCGCTGACAGCTGCAACGAGACACAAACTAGATGGATAGATAGATGCCTGCATATAGAATATCTAGCTCCACACAGTCTCAGTGGCATGTGGCATAATTTCAAATATGGCGCTCCAGAAATACTTTGGACTGGTTGAATGCTTCACTGGCTCAACTGCTGACTCGTCTGTCTGGCTGGCTGGCTGGTTGACTCTCTGTTTGGCCCGAGTTGAATGACAGTTTGATTTGTTGTCAGTTGGCATACAATTGACGTCTGATGGATGGTGTTCTACATTGTTGGGACATTTTTGTAGCATAGAGCTGCGCCAAACGCAAATTTTTTCTACGAGTGCCCTTTACTCTCTCACTGACTATTACTTTAATTAGTTTGAAACAAATTCTTCGTCTCTCCAATTTAAAATATTTACTTGTTTAAACAGTATATGGAGCAATATAACGAACTACCGACATAATTTATTCAATTTATATTATTATATCTTTAACTTTTCGAGCATATGGTACCCTTTGGTTCAAGATCAAGTTTATTTCAAGTGATCGATAACTCTTTCCGTTTTTTACTATCGATATTAATCGCTTTTTTTTACAAACGAACCATGAATAAAAAGACCATCCTTATGAAAATCGGTTGAGTTTTGGCAAAGTTACGTCTGGGGAAAGTTGAGACCTATCCTTACATGGGAACACTAGAGTATACATTTGAAAATTGTTGACATGAATTTAAACAAAAAATTTTATTTTTAAACTGAAATGTAGAATTCATCTAGACACTGAACCATGAACAAAAAGACCATCCTTATGAAAATCGGTTGAGTTTTGGCAAACGACTGGGGAAAGTTAAGACTATCCTTTCATGGGAACACTAGGGTATATATTCGAAAATTTTTGACATGAATTCTGACCACAAATTTTATTTTTAAACTGAAATTTAGAATTCATCTAGACACCGAACCATGAACAAAAAGACTATCCTTATGAAAATCGGTTGAGTTTTGGCAAAGTTACGAATGGGGAAAGTTGAGACATATTCCTATATGGGTACACTACGGTATGTATTCGAAAATTATTGACATGAATTTGAACCAAAAATTTTATTTTTAACCTAAAATGTAGAATTCATCTAGACACCGAATCATGAACAAAAAGTCCATTCTGATGAAATTCGGTTGAGTTTTGGCAAAGTTACGTCTGGGGAAAGTTGAGACCTATCCTTATATGGGAACACAGGGTATATATTCTAAAATTGTTTACATGAATTTGGACCAAAAATATTATTTTTATACTGAAATGTAGAATTCATATAGACACCGAACCATGAACAAAAAGACCATTCTGATGAAAATCGGTTGAGTTTTGGCAAAGTTACGACAGGGGAAAGTTGACACCTATCCTTACATGGGAACACT
>SCDY01001688.1:0-52581 GCA_004143825.1 Drosophila micromelanica
GAGAGAGAGAGAGAGAGAGAGTGAGAGTGAGAGAGAGTATGAGAGTGAGAGAAAGAGAGTATGAGAAAGAGAAATAGAGAGAGTTAAAGAAAGAAAGTATGACAAAGAGAGTGAGCGAGAGAGAGTATGAGAGAGAGAGAATATGAAAGAGGGTATGAGTGAGAGAGAGAGAGATGCTAAGAAAGTGTATAAGAAAGAGAGAGGGCATGAGAGAGAGAGAGAGAGAAAGTATAGAAGAAAGAGAGAGGAGCAACTGATAAAATAAGAGAGAGATAGGGAGTCAGGAAGAGAATAGCAGAGTATGTGAAAGAAGGCGAATATAAGAGAGAGTGAGCGAGTAAAAGTAAGAGATAGAGAGAAGGACAATGAGAGAGTGAGCAAGAAAGAAAGAGAGGGAAGGAGAGCAAGCAAATGAGAGAACGATAGGAAGTAAAAGAGTGAGAGAGTAATAGAGTAAGAGAGTGCAAAGAAATAACACACACACACACACAAACACTGAAAACAACACTGAAGACCACAAGACTACAGGGACCCTTCTTGAATTCATGAGAATCGCGTAGAGGGGCGCTAGAAAAACATGAAACCGCTGTGTTATCAACAGCTTTTAAAATTATGCAGAATGTAAAACTGGCATTGAATGTTATGGATTTCTGTTGTTATGGAAATAAACTTTCATCAATTTTAAACTAAAAATTCTGTCCTATTTATTTGCCAGTGATAAGGCCACCCCATTGACGCACCTCGTCCAGCGGCTGCCCAATGGGGAGGGTGATCCGCGGAGCGTGGCGCTCCTCGATTTGCACAACCTGCGCCGAACGTACCGACAGTGGACACATGTGCTGGTGCGACTGCCGCCGGGTGGCCAACGGACTGGCTACAATCTGGACATTTACGAGCCGAAGGAGCGCGTCTTGGACATACGGATGCCGCGCTGGTATGGCTATGGTCGCCGCACCGCTGTCAACGAGACCCTGCAGGGCACGCTGCACTACCGACTGCGCATCGCCGACCTGGTGGAGCCCTACCAGAGCCTGCGTGTCCACCTCGATCCCTCGCAGTGTCTCCAGCCCAATTATCGCATCACCGCCAAATTGTGCGTGCCCTGGGCAGCAGGCTTTGAGCGCTATCAGACATTGACGTAGGTTTTTCTTTTTTTTTTTTTTGTGGTAATCCCATTTCTCCCATTAATCTCGTAACACTTTCACTCAATTGCAGTTCACCAGCGCAGACACCAGGTCTGTATATCAATGTGCCCACGCTGATGCCCAGACACTACAATACCACCTTGAATCCCGTAACGCTCGACTTGTATTTGGATCCCATTTGTCGTTATCGCATTAGGTAATATACCAAATATAATGATAATAAGAGTGAAAAATGAGCTAAAACTTCTAATAATAATATATTATAGATATATATGTATATAATTCTTTGTTTATAGAACATATAGGAAAATTAGTGAAATGCTTTTATTGCCTAATGGTAATTTTACACGAAAACTTTGATATCTGATTTATATGATTTAAGTTTATATTTAATTTTTATAAAAAATTACGTTTTTAATTTTACTTTAGCAAATCCACTTTTATGAGTGAAACTGTTAAGTGAAATTTAATCGCCACTTTTGAGTAGATTTATATAGAACTGTTAACCCCAAATTTTTTCAAAGATCGATCAAAGAAAAAAAAAATCGATTAATGAATAAAAGCTTAGATAAAGTCACGAACCTTCGTAGAAAAAAGATTCGCTGCCTTTAGCTAAATGTGCGTGGAAACTGATATTGATAATAAATAATTAATGAATTAATTAACTTTAGTCAAGCAAGCTTCTTAAATATCGGAATGATTCGCATGCAAATATCGATCTCAACATTTTTAAAGAATAAAGAAATAGCTAAAGTCTCGAACCTGCGTAGGAAAAAAGATTCGCTGACTTGGGCGGAAAATGCATGGAAATTGATTCAATATTAATAATATAATATTGAATCAATTTCCACTATTATAATAATTAATTAATTAATAAATTCCAATAATAATAATAATTAATTAAGTTCCGTCTAACGCTCGTATCTCCAACTCTCTTGCAGCTATGAGTATTCGTATGCGGATGCCCTGTCGCGGATTGTGCTCCAGTTCTATGGCTGGTTGCCGGCGCATTTGGTCTGCGTGCTGTTGATTGTGCTGCGCAAGCAACTGGACAAATTCCAGCAGGTGGGCAGCTTCGGGAGCCTCAAGCCGTACGTTGGCTATCTGCAGTACACCTCGCTCTACGTGGTCACAGGTGGGTGAATAGAATTATCAATTATCCAAATTTTTGATTAGTTTTTCTACAAATGTTTCTCTCTCGATCCCACAGGTTGTCGCCTGCTGAAGAAGCTCGTGCTCAACTTGAAGGCTCTGCCCGCGCCGGAATCGCTGGACTACAGCATCAATATATCCATTATAATACACTGCACGGCGATTGGATTGTCCATCGTGGCTGTTGTGGCCACTTGGCTGGCCCTGATGCTCTACGGCAATGCGTTCCACAATCTGGCCGTGCGATTGACCCGTCTCTCCACATCCGGCTCGAACATAATGCTCTCGATAATAACGCATCTGCCCATCACGTATGGCATCCTGACCATTGCCATTGCGCTGGGCACCTGCAGCGGTCTGGCGCTCCTGTTGGCCTTCGTCTTCTATTTCCTGATGCTGTCGAATGCGTACAAGGATTATCTGGAGGATTTGCTCTGGCAAAAGGCGGCAAATTTGGTGCACATGGCCACCGGCACTGCTAACAATGACGAACGAACGTCCGTGGTATCCACTGATAATCCAGTAGAAGAAGAAGAAGAACATGCAGACGAATCAAACGATGAAGAGCAAACGGAGGAGGATCGCTGTGTCGGCCTGCAGAATTTCCCCTTTCACATCACGTTGCTGCTGCTGCTGTTCGTCCTGCTGCTCCTGAGCGCACCAACCAGCCTGGCCTGGCTGCGCAGTCGCCGGTGAGGGAATTTTTCGTTGTTCATCTGCATAAATCCTTCTAACCCATATCCCATTTACAGACATGGCATTGTGCTGCCGGATCCCTGTTTGCACACCAGCATTGTGGCGCTGGGCTCGCTGAGTCTCCTCCTGCAGCTGCGTGCACCGCAGAAATTGTAAGTATACCCTGTGAAAATGGCCAATAGCGGGTATAATGATTATGTGCTTGTGTATGTAAAAGGCAGCTGAAAGGATCTCTAGCACATTAAGCATAAAATGCAAAAATAGTAGATTAGTTCTTAAACATTTAATTCATTAATTTTATAATCAACAAAATTTGTTTTATAAATTTATCTAAAATTTATGAAACCCATTTTTTGCGTAAGACTGCAATATTATTTATATATATAATTTTGTTCATAATTTTGGCAAATTCTTTCTCTATTATTATCTCAATTCACCATTGTTGATAGTTTTGTAGTTTTAAAAACGAAATCAGTTATGAAATATACGCATATAATAGATTAATGAAAAATATGATATATGAAACGATATATTAAGGTAAAACAAATTCAATTCAAAGCATATTTAAAATATGGAATATCGATCACTTGGAATATCGATCACTTCTAGAATGGTCATTGTAATTGTGGACCTATAATAGATTAATGGAAAATATGAAAAAATATGATATATTAAAAGAAATGTTAGGTTAAGACAAATTTAAATCAAAGCATATTTAAAATATGGAATATCGATCACTTGGAATCACTTCTAGAATTGTCATTGTAATGAAAAATATGAAAAAAATATGATATATTAAAAGAAATGTTAAGTTAAAACAAATTCAATTCAAAGCATATTTAAAATATGGAATATCGATCACTTCTAGAATGGTCATTGTAATTGTGGACCTATAATAGATTAATGAAAAATATGAAAAAATATGATATATTAGCATATTTAAAATATGGAATATTGATCACTTCTAGAATTGTTATTGTAATTGCTTGATTTGAACAAACGTTTTAATTATTTTTCAACCTATTTTTCAGACGTGGCTATTGGATGCTGTCGATTGTGTTGTATCTGTGCTCCGGAATTGTGCTGCTCTACGGCCAGGCGGCGATTTATCGGCTCAATTATGTGATTGCCGGCGCGTTTGCGCTGCTCGCCGTGCATCAGAGTCTGGGCAGGCTGTTCCTGAAGCTGCTGCACTAGGCAATCCTGCAGGATGTGGCAGTCTGTATTCATTTGATTTGTTATTTATTTCTCGTATGTATATAATTTCAATTTGTTGTTAGTTCAGGTTTTTGCTGTTTAGTTTCGATTCAATGAGTTTTTTTTTTGTTGTGTTTTTTAATTTTTTGACGCCGACAATACCAAATATGTAGCCAAACTGTAAACGCATTAGTAACTTAACTATATAATATGTATAATATCATTATGTATTTGGAACTACAAATGCCATGACATTTTTTTCTGCACGTTGTGCGGGAAGTCCATAAATTTTTGGGGCTACAAATCGTATCAAAAATGGGCGTTGTCATCGATCAACCGATCAAACCGATTGCATTGATGACTAACTAAACTGTTTTTTTATTGGCCCATTTGCAACCAAATGTGGCAAGCATGTTGACAAGCCCCATTTATATAAAATGTGTGAAAATTCATATAAATTGTAAATTACACACAACTGCACAAATGCGATTTCATTTAGCTAGAAACATTTGCCATCTATTTAATTATTTGTACTCATATCTATGTTTTATTTTAACTAATATTATAGTCTTTTTAGAACCCATAAAGACTTAGAAATATATATATATATGTCAATTTATTTAAAAATGTTTGAAATGTGAAAGTGAAAATGATAGAATGAAATTAAAATGTTGGGTTCGAGCCTTGTCTGGTCAACATTTTAAAGCGAATGTGAAAGTGAAAATGATAGAATGAAATTAAAATGTTGGGTTCGAGCCTTGTCTGGTCAACATTTTAAAGCGCTGCATTTTACAGCTCAGTGCTGTTGTCCAGTGTAATATGTTGTAAATTCCAACTGATGTAGATGGGCACAAGTTGTCCGCCCACTTTTTATGGCTTGAGCCATCGGCGTGTCGTCCTCGGGTGGCAGGCCGCTAAATGGCGATAGCTGGTAACTGGATTGGGACCTGTTGTCCACTGGGACTGGGCCTGGCACAGTGTCGACCCGGGCGTAAATCAGGCAGCGGTGTAAAAATATATCTGATACGTTTTTAAATGGCCAATTGCGTAAATTGGCAATAAACATTTTTGAATGTGTGTGAAAAAGCTGGTCACCAAATATGTCTATTAATATTTGCCACATCGGGGCGCGGCATCCATTTCCATTTCGCCAAGCCAACTGGGTGAAATTGCATGTACTTATGACACCCGGGGGATTTGACGCCAAGTTTGATAGCTAAATAACTGAAAAAATCAGAGATAAGTCTGATGAGGAGGAAAACATCACGTAGAGAGAGAGAGAGGCAGTGAACGTTAAGCAAGCGGAACGTTTACGAATGTGGCACAAAGAGGAAAACATAATAAGGGAGATGAACGAAAAAACAACTTACTACTAGAGAGAGATAGATAGATAGATAGAACGATATTGAAAGAGGGGTCTTAGAATTTTAGTTTAAAAGGAAAATTCCGAAAAATATATATATATATTACAGCCTGTGCAATACTTGAGAATGCCATGCGAAGAGTCAAAGCCAGTGAAACTTTTACGAATAAGTTTAAAAGAGAAATTCTAAAATAAAAAAAAATAAATATAAAAAACATAATAAGCCTGTGCAACATTTAAGAATGCGATGCGAAAAGGCAAAGCAAGTGAAACGTTTATGAATAAGTTCAAAAGAGAAATTCCAAAATAAACATAAATAAATGATACATAGAAAAAGATAATGCAGCCGGTGAAACATTTAAGAATGCCATACGGAGAGGCAAAGCCTGTGAAACGTTTATGAATGCGACAAAAGGAAAATTTACATTAACAAGAAAGAGGAAGACTGTAAAACTTTAATAAATGCGGCACAAAAACGAAATGCCAAAATTTGTGTTATTGTGAATAGATTTTTTATTTATATTTTACATTTTATATTTGAAAGAATAACAAAAAAAAAAAAAAAAATTACAAAATTAATACATAGATAACAAGAATTATTTGATATTTTGTTGAAACATTGAGCTATTTACACTTATCATTCAATACATATACCATATATAGACACATTAGTTTCGATTTAGTTCGATTATAGCACATTATAGTATAAAGTCTATGGCAGACATACAAATATATATATTCATGTTTATATATATATATTTAACATTGGCATTTTTTAAATCTACTGCTGCCAATTGCTGGGCACAAACTGAACAGGATTTGCCAGGAATGGTGGAGGCGGCAAGGCTTCAATGCTGTCCATAAAGAAAACGAGATTAGATTTGATGTGTGTGTGCGTGTGTGTATGTGTGTGTGTGTGTGTTCGGCTTTTGTTCCCTTTTCTTTCTGTATTTGTAAAAATTCACCAAACAAGTTTAATTAAATATCTCTTTGAGCAAATCGATATTTATCGAATGTTGGAAAAAATATTCATAAAGTGAAATCAAAAGCATATGCGACTGTCATAAAAGAACATTCATCTAAGTTTGGCAGATGTAACTCTTACGTCTAAAACGCAAAGCTAGAAATCGATATTTATCGATAATGTGAAAATGAAAGTTATTTAAAAGTTATGTAGGCTTACTGATGCCTACACAAGAAATGTGATCTGCCTGCACCTTATAATCTCACAAAATGTGTAGGCCAAAAATTGATATTAATCGATGCTTGATCAGCTTTCATTTTAAAACTATGTGTTCTTGTACTTTCAGTGATGTGCACAGAAATGCTATGCTTAAGAATCGATATTTATCGATGATTAAAAAAAATTCAGATATAATGGTTTCCCATTTTTTGGCTACCAGAAATTCGGTATCTCTAAAACGGTGGCTGTCAAATCGATACTTATCGATTGATGCTCCGATCTATCTACTGTATCTGGCTTCGAATGTGTATTGGGGTATGCCCAACTCACCTCATGGGCTGACCGGCCTCCCCGACGATGGTGCGATAGAAGCGCGGACGTGGCGCCACATAGTTGGCCGATGCGAAGCTGCGCGGATTGGCAACCGGGAAGCGAATGTTGCGTCCGGTGCCCGTTCGGAGGATCTGTCCGAAGCGCGCCTGGGCAGCGGCGCCCGCGCTCGCAGAGCCGCCATCGCCGGAGGCAGATGCGCCCGCGGACGCAGCTCCTCCTCCACCACCGCCGCCAGAAGCAGCGGCACTCGCGGACGCCGAACCGCCGAAGCCGAAGGCGCCGAGGTTGGCGCCGGGCACGGGCACGGGAGCCGTGTACATGGCGGACAGCTGGATGGGCACGAAGGCGGGCAGCGAGACGGTCAGTGGAACCCCGGCTGGCGGTCCGGCTGGTGGCTCCGGTGCGGGTGCGGGTGCGGGTGCCGGTGCCGGTGCTGGCTCCGGTTCGGGTTCGGGCTCCGGCTCGGGCTCGGGCTCCGGCTCCGGTTCGGGTGCTGGCTCCGGTTTGGGCGCCGGCGCCGGCTTCGCCTTGGCCTCCGCCGCCTTCCAGGCGAGCAGCAGCGACAGCACCTCATCCCGCGTGATGTGATTCGGCCGGGGCGCCAGCTCCAGGCCGCCGCTGCTCCAGGGGCCAATGCCGCTGCTGCTCCAGGGACCGCCGCCGCCGCTGCTCCAGGGTCCGGCCGGCGGCGGTGGTCCGTACAGCGAACGCTGAGCACGTCCCGCCGCAAATTGGGCCGTCGCCAGGCTCAAGCCCAGCAGCAGGACGCCGACCAGGATGCTCCACTTGTGTCCCAGCATGCTTGCGAATAATTTACAACAACAGCAAAAAAAAAAGAAGAAGAAAACAAAACAGTTGACAGTTGGAATCGCGTTGCTTGTCTGCGCGTCCTCAGGCCGTTAGCCAGGCTTATATATGCCGCGAATTGGGTTAGAGCCGCGGCAGCGGCAGGCCGGAAGCGCAGCTGTTGCCAATTGGCATTGGCATTTGGTCAACTGGATTGGCCAACGATTAGGAAGCCAGCCTGGCCAGCCTGGTCTGCCTGCCTGCCTGCCTGCCTGCGCCATTTAAGGCTGCATTGCATCACATCAAATCAGGCAAAACTGGTTCAGCTGCTGTTTCTGTAGCGCAGTGTAGACAGACAGACAGACATAGACGATGATTGTTACATTATACATTATAGCAAACTTTGCAGTAACAAGTGGGTCTGCTCTAGTCGGGTGTGCCCTGCGCACAGATGCTCTGCACCAACATCTATCTATCTATGTTCAATCATTTTTCTTGTTATCGATAATTATCGATTTCATATTCTCACATTCGATATATATCGATTTTAAACTAGGCTTTTGAGGCATTTAACAAAGATTTCTGAAGCTAGAAATAATCAATTTTTCACATATATTGTTGATTTGCACACTAATCGATAAATATCTATTTATGTTCATCCATTAGTCTCGATCTCAGAGAGAATTCTTATATACCACAAGCAGAATAAGTTTATTTCAAATGTTCAATAATTTTTCATTTTATCGATAATTATCGATTTCATATGTTCACATTAGATAAATATCGATTTTAGCCTTGGATTTGAAAACATTTAACGGAGATTTTTAAAGCTAGAAATTATTTTGTTTTTATTTATATTATTAAAAGCTGCTTCTATTTGCACACTTATCGATAAGTTCGTCTTTCCGTCTCGAACTCAGAGAGACAGAGAGAGCGAAAGAGAGAGAGAAAGAGTTTATTTCAAATGCTTAATAACTTTTCTTATTAACGATAATTATCGATTTCATATTCTCAGATTCGAGGAATATCGATTTTAGACTGGGGTTTTGAGACATTTAACTCCGATTTTTGGAACTATAAATATTTTTTTTATATATATCGTTAATAGCTGCTTACATTTGCACACTAATCGATAAATATCGATGTTCAGCATTGGTTTTTTTAGGATATCTCGAAGATTACAAGTACTAGAGACGCCAAAATAAAAATGGACATTTTCGTATGCATGTTTGACTTCAAAAATTGAGCAAATTCCGGAAATTCACAGGGTATCTGCCAGTCGATCACTCGGCTGCCTCAGTTGCCGCAGTCCCATGACTTTTCATCCTCATGAAATTGAATGAGGACCAGCTCATAAGTGACAATGCTGCCGGCGACCTGGAGACACATTGAGAAAAACACCATAGGAGAGATCATTAAAAATAAAATAAATATAAAATAATGGCACTTGTTGGCAGCTGACACAAATCAATCTGTGGAAGGGGGGCGGGGGCGGGGGAGTTGTCCGGGGGTACTCACGGCCAGAAAGAGCTTCCTGCTGACGGTGAAATATCGGAGGCCGCTGAGCGCGACTTCATCGCTGGCCAATTCGGCGGCCAGCCGGGAAACCTCCGCGTGGTAGGCGCCGGGCGGCACCAGCTTCAAAAGACGGAGGAGCGGCTCCCTGGACCGCTCGTCCACCGAGGAGACGTACAGCAGGACGGACACCGAGCGACCGATGAGAAAACAGAGCGAGAAGTAAAAGTAAACGGCGTGCACAGCCGAAGGCATTTTACTTGGGAGCGGGAGAGGGGGAGAGAAAGAGAGAGAGAAATTTAATTTTAAAAAAATATTTATTTATTTATTTTATTTAAAGAAAGAGAGAGAGAAAGAGAAACATTTAATTAAAATTAAAAAAATATGTATTTTTGATAGAGAGAGAAAAAGAAATGATAAAAATAGAGAGGGGAAAGAGAAATTAAAAGGAAGAGTAAACAAGAGAAAGGTGGAGAGAGCTAAAAGTGAATAGAAAAATTATTTATTTATGGTACATATTAAGTGATGAGGGGGAAGAGAGAGAAAGAGACAGGTAAGAGAAGCGAGTGTTGAGAGAGAGAGAGAGAGATAGTGGAGAATTTAAAGAGCAGGAGAGAACTGAGAGGTAGAGTAAAAACATGATAAGGAGAAAGATCAACTCTTTATGGCAATGTCAAACAACATTTGAAATAACAATGTTGCTTACAAAAAAAGGCAAGGTTTTTAATTTTACTTTGATTTATCATTCGTAAACGTTTGCAATAGAAAGTTAAGAAATGTTGTTGAACGTTTACGAATGTGATAGAAGAGAAAGGAAAGAAAAAAGACAAACACTAAAAGGAAATCTGAAACGTAAAAGCTCCTTCAAGAACAGAAGGGAGGTTTCTAAAGTACTTTCATTTTGTGAACGCAACGTTTACGAATGCGACACAAAGGAGAATGGAGAATGGAGATGAAGGCGCGTCTCACTTGATGAAACGTTTACGAATGCGACACAAAGGAGAATGGAGAATGGAGATGAAGGCGCCTCTCACTTGATGAAACGTTTACGAATGCGACACAAAGGAGAATGGAGAATGGAGATGAAGGCGCCGCTCACTTGATGAAACGTTTACGAATGCGACACAAAGGAGAATGGAGAATGGAGATGAAGACGCGTCTCACTTGATGAAACGTTTACGAATGCGACACAAAGGAGAATGGAGAATGGAGATGAAGGCGCCGCTCACTTGATGCTTTTGAGCAGCTGCAGGCAAACGAAGTAAACGTTGCTGCCAAAGGAGATGAACACAATCCCGGAGACGGCCTCGTCCACCTCAAAGACGAGCTCCACAATGGCGCGATATCGGGTCCGGAAATATGTCCAAAACGTCTCCGGCATTGGCTGCGAAATTCGCAATGAAGATCTCCACAAAACATAAAAAAAGAAGGAGAAGGAGATGGAGAAAAACTCACCTGCTGCACCAAAAGCTGCAATTGGTCGGTGAGGCGGGCGAGGAGCTCGCTCAACCCGATGCCCACCATGATCAGAAAGAGATCGATGTAGTTCCAGCCGAAGGTGAGCAGCACATTCAGCACCTTCCCCAGCCAGCCCAGCCAGTTGGAGTACTCGAACACTAGGAAGAGCTGCTGGGCGTCGACAAACAAATACGATTCAATCGGATCCCGACGCTTGGGACAGTGGTCCTTGTACACGGCGGAGACGATGCTCAGCAGGTGCTCCACTGCGCCGGAAAGAATACAAGTTAAGAGAGGGAGGGAGGGAGAGAGAGCTCCACGATTAACAGAGCCAGGTGACAGGTGATGCAAAGATTTCTGTTTGTCAGAAAACAATTTCGACCTGAAACTAAAACTTGGCATAGATCCACTTCAATAACAATATATAATGTGATTATCTGCTCTGATATTTTAAATATCGATAAACGTATCTATGTAAATCCACAGCTCCCACATTTCAAGCTCACATTACTTTGTCAAAACTGAACCGATTTTCATGTTTAATGGCATTTTGGTCATGATTTTTCACCTTAATTGATCCTGCATTTCAAATATATCGATTTTTGAAAATAATTTTTTTTTTGTCAAAAAATCACCTACTCCCCCCCCCCTTATAAATTTTGGAAAAAACTTTTTTTTCAAAATTTAGAATCTTGAATTTCTATTTTTAATCGATTGTGATAGGCTTAATTAGTCAAAAGAACAACATTTATAGTGTTTCTGGGAGGGTCAAATTTTTGGTCAAAAATCATGCCAAAATTGACAAAAATTTTGATCTCCGATCCATAGCTCCCATATTTAAAACTCGCATAACTTTGTCAAAACTGAACCGATTTTCGTGTTTGATGGCATTTTGATCATGATTTGTCATCTAGATTGATTCTGCATTTTAAATATATGCTTTTTAAAAATAATTTTGAGTTTTGGATTTGAGGACCTTTTTTTTAGATCTAAGACAACTATATCGGACTGTAGCTTTTATACGCTAAAAATTGAACGCCTGCCAATTGCAAAGTAATAAAAAGATTCCAAAAAATTGAAAATAGATATTGTGACGTCACGCTCTTTGGCAAGGCAACCTTCCAGCGCGACAATACTCAACTGAGGGAGAGGGAGAGCAGCCCGAAGGCAACGGTCCGGATGCGGCGGGCCAGCTGGCCGCGCTGGCGATCGCTCCCGTGGCTGGGCAGCTGCTGCTCGACGTGGGCCCAGTGGCGCATCAGGCGGGGCCATTGGCGGGCCAGCCGCAGGAAGTGAAAGGAGCCCCACAGGATGCTCCCATGGAACACGATGGGCTCTGAAAACGGAAGAGAAGGCAAGAGTAGAAAATCGGGTCGAATCGAGAATCGAAGGGATTCTCACCCACGCTGCGCACATCGAGGCTGCCGTGCGCCGCCAGGTGGATCGTGAACAGGGTGTCCACTGTGGTGCAGCCTATGTAGAGCACACTGTACCAGGTGCGCCAGCTGCGCGAACTGAAGCTCAAGCCCCGCGTTGTCGCCGCACGCACCCCGCCCACGGGCATCAGACAGAAGCACTGGGCTATGATCAGCACTGTGGAGAGCGGTAAGAAGAAGTTATGAATGGCGAGGTTCGAGCCTAAATCATATTTGCACTCGTTTGCGAACTTTGGATTTGAAAAGGTTACCAATAATTAACTAATATGCGAGGTTCGAGCCCTACTTAATAATTTTGTGATTTATTTGAAAATTTCATTTAATTTATTCAGCATTTTAAATATGAAAAGTGCGAGGTTCGAAACCAACACTAAAATTTTGTGTTTTATTTAAAACAAAATTAATTTTTATATAAAATATTACTTTTGTAGAGACTTTAACTTTGTCAACGGGTATAAAAGTAAACCGAACCGAGGCTCGAACCAACACCTCAAATTTGTTCGGCTCACACACCGAACATTAAAACTGCAGTCGAGGCTGAGGCCAAAGCGAGGTTCGAAACCAAGACTAAAATTTTGTATATATAAAATATTACCTTTATTGACGAGTATAAAAATAAACCGAAGCGAGGCTCGAACCAACACCTCAAATTTGTTCGGACTGCGCACCGAACATTAAAACTGCAGTCGAATTTTGTATTTTTTTTTTTAAACAAAATTAAATTTTTTGTATATAAAAAATTACGTTTTACTCGTTTAGCTTCGTGAACATAAAAGCATAAAAATAAACCGAAGCGAGGCTCGAGCCAACACCTCAAATTTGTTCGGTTCACGCGCCGAGCTTTAAAACTGCAGACGAGGCTCACCTGGCGCCACCGCCTCGTGGAAGCTGCCGTCGTGCAGAAAGTTGCGTCGCGATGTTGCGGCCTTCGCGTTGGGCGTTTGCCACGCCTCGCGAGGCTGCAGCTGCTCCAGCCACGCCCCCTTGTTGCGCCGCAGCCGCTGTCGAAAGCGCTGACGAACGCGTTGCCTTCGCATTTGCATGAACCGCATGACTGGCGACCGAAAATAACGGTGCCTGCCCAGCGGCAACGGTACTTAGGCTGGACTGCCTGGCAACGCCCGATCGTTTGTTATCGGTTAATTGCCATAATTGTTATCGACACGCGACCAGCCCTAACGAGCTTTTAATTGTCCTGCGGTGAATTTTAATTTGCGCTGCAAGCTGCCATTTTGGAATCAGACGTGAATTTTAAAACAAGCAGCGATTATTTTTTGCCCCACTGTGCGCAGCAAGCAAGCATAATAAATCAAATTGCAAATTGGCAGTGTGCGAAGTGAGAAAAGCCTAATATCGCATATATTGTCTATAATTAAACACTTGCAAAAAATGGGAGAAAAACAAGCGAGAAAAAAGAAAAAATAATTAAATAACAATGATAAATAAAATATGAAAAAGAAAAAATAAATAAATAAATAAGTAGAAATTTACGGCGAATTACAAAAATTTAATTATATTTAATTAAATAATATATGATTTTAAATAAAACATTTCTTTTATTTTTTACTTAAAGTTAAAATGATTTTATTCGCAACTAGATTTTTGAATATGTGAATAAATTTTAAATAATATAAGCATAACTTTTAATTATTATTTAATACAATTTAATCAAACAAATTTTTCTTTTGTTTTTAAATATTTGGATAACTATTAATTAATAATATAATTTCTAGTTATTATTTGTTTAAAATTTATCCAAAAAATTAATTAAATAATTTTATTCGTAACTAGTTTTTAATAATTATTCATTTTTATATGTGATGCGGTTCAGTTTAAGGTTCGTATATTATTTTTTTTTGGCTTCGAACCGGTTCAGGCCTGGATATAATACTGCTATAAATTTGATTGATTTATTTTAATTAAACCAAGTTTAAATTCTTTTTTCTCAAAGTTTCAATAATATTATTTGCAACTAGTTATTATTTAAATAATTAATTATTTAAGGTTCGAACATTTTTGCTTGGCTTCGAACCGGTTCGGGCCTGGATATAATACTGTTATAAATTTGATTGCTTGCCCAATCGACGGATCTGTCGCTGCGATTAGCTTAGTTGTCGAACTATGTCGTCCACGCTGATTAAATAATTATCTGTGCACCTGTATGTGTGTCGTTCGAGTCTAGAGTAGGTCGATAAGGCGGTTCAATTGCCCGGATTCCGGGTTTCACTTTTCGCCAACGGGATGCGGATGTTTGTTTGAAGCTCGAGTTAAACGGATCACAGGCAACTTGTTGGCATCAACTTTTAATTGTGACGATTAGCCAAACGTGTTTATATCCACACAACTTATTTGCACAGTGAAGCTTCGCTAGCGTGAACAGACCAGCATAATCACAAATGTCACTGTTCATTGAATAAATCATTTATTTATTTATGAGAAATATGTCACTGTTCAGACTTTGACAATGTTTGTATACGATTTTTTCTTTCAGTGTAAATTTTCATATAAATATAATAAATATAAATATTGTGCATTTTAATAATAATTTGCAAAAACAATTGTTTCCAAGTTGAAAGGAAAAAGTTTTATGCAAGTTTGACTTAGGAAAGCTTCACTGTAGTTGGCTCTGCAAAGTAAGTGTTTACAAGCAAATGTTATAACTAATTTTTCTTATTTTCGCCAACAGTTGAAAGTGAAATAAAGATATGAAAAGGAGAGCAATATTTGCAGTGTGGAAAATGAAATACCCTGTAGACAATAAAAAACAAATTCTAGTGCAAATACCCTGTAAAAAAAATGAAGTATATTCTTAAACTGTATAAAATATGAGAGAACATTCAAACAAAATTTAAATTTGAATTAAAAACCACAGTGATATGCTAAGAAAACTGTGTCTTAAAATCGATAGTTATGGGAAGTTATCGAAAACTTTTATAAGCTGACTCTGCGCTTTCAATTTGGGGAATATATTTTATAAAATTCAGGTCTTTTAAAACCGAACCAATCTACCCGATCTTAGTGGGTACAGGGTATACAATTTGAATGTGTTAGCGCAATGAAAGTGAAAAGATTATTTATCTTACCATCTAGCTGAACTGAATTTTTGTAATTTGTTTTGTTAATGTGACAGAGATTTTTTACGTTGCTGGAGAAAACACAAGTTTGGCTGCTCCTCGCAGGATGAGGCGCATAAATTAAGCTGCTGGCATTTATGACGTTAGTTGAAATATTTATTGTTCATATGCAATTTACAATTTAATTTTTAAGCCGGGTTCATGATTTTTGAAAGTATGTATAGTATAAAGTTTTTGTGCTTAGACGTCGCGACGTGCGATTTCCGTTTCCGCACAGAGCGTTTGCCTTTCAAATTGCCACAAATGCAATAAATAAATATTAATAAAATATTCGTTTTGAATTTCTTGACCGTTAACTTAATCGAATTGGCATCGATTGTTGATAGATGGCGGTTATATAATTCATGAAAACTGGTCACCTTGAAATTAACGATCGCACTTAACAGTGTCATTTGAGAACAACAGCGGCTTAACATAACAGAGGTCCAGATATCACTTATTATTGTTTCGCCGCCAGATGTGGACGTGTGTGCGCTGCATTTATTTACTGCACGAAATATTTCAAAAAAACCCAAAAATAATAAATATATTCGGTTGTCGATTTGCCGATATTTGTGCTTTATAATTAATAAATTTTGTTTTTTGTTTTGTTTGTTTTGTTGTTTTCAATTAATTAGCAAGATGCGCAAACCGCCTGCGCACGTATTTGTTACCAATTTCGAATAACATTCAAAACCAATTTGAAGTCAATTTGTTCGTTTCGATCGTGAGTGAGCGCGACCGCAAGTGTATATCAAAATGCAAAAACAATTCAATGATATTAAATAAGTTTTTTAAGCGCAATTCAACAGCTGCCTGTTTATTTTGTTATTTTGTTTTGTGACAAAAAACAACAATAATAACAACAGAGCGCTTCGGGTAAGCGTTACATTAAACAGTTAATCATATGTTAAAGCTACTGTTAATGCGCTGCGTATGTGTGCGTATGCGTGTGCGTGCGTGTGCATGTGTGTGTGTGTGCATATGTGGCTTCAAAATATAATTTGAAACATTGCGCATGCAGCTGTTTCAGCTGCTTTTGTCGTTGTTGTTGTTGTTAAGATAAAGAACAAACGGCTGTTTGCCTGCACATGCAACAACAATTCATCTGCCGCTGCCCGCGCGCTGTCTCGCTCACACGCACCCCGCTCAGCATCAATCGCAGCTAATACAACACCAACACACACACACACACACTTACATACTCACACACCGAGTTTTTATCGTGTCCAACCAAAACTGAATTCACATTCATCTCGCTTCATCAATTCTTTTTGTTTTATTCTTTCCCAATTTTCGCTCATTTTCGCTTAACTACAAAGAGCCCGTAGTTGTTTTTGCTGCTCCTGCAGTGAGTTTCATAGCCGGCAGCTTGCCATTGTCATCTTTGCACATCTTTGTTTTATGATCCCCCTCCCTCCCTCCTGTACCCCCTGCACCCATCGAATGATGAATCATCAGCTGCTCAACTTGAAGTTTGTTTGTTTGGTCAAAGCCCATTTCTGCTTGCTGTAAGACGGAAATAGCGTTTTTTTGATTTCTTGGCCAAATGCAAGCGCGACTCATTCGCACTGAAAAAAAAATATGCATTTCAATATACATTTGTATTGCAAATGAGAACAAAATAATAATAATAAAAAAAAAACCTGTTACTCATATGCGACGTCTGTTTGTTCCGGTCTCTGGCGCGTATGCCTAACTATTATAATTCAAATAATAATAATTATTATTATGCTAATATTAAAATCACGCTAATCGCCAACTTAAACCTAAGCGTCATTCGGTTCGGATTAATTTTTTTTTTTTTTTTGATTAGTCAGCAAAAGCTTTCGTTTTGCTTGAAAACAAATAAAACGGTAAAGAACGTCGCAGTCGGGTGTAACCGACAGCGCATTACTCGTTTACAGTTAAACATCTACTCTACATTTTTTTTTACCACTTACAAATTTATAAAAAACAAATATTATCTGAGCGGGGCTCGAACCTACGATAACTTATTTATATAAATTATTTTTACAAATTAGTGAGTTATTTAGATTTCTGCAATTATGTATACATATTATAGATATATTCCAAGTTTTTAGCTTCAATAGCACAAACCCAATATACTCTTTTCACCTCGTGAACCAGTTAACAAACGAACATTTTTTTTGTGGCTGCAATGACATAAAAAATATATATTTATAAAAAAAATTTAACTAAAATGCTGATGGCAAACCCCATTTGGATTTATTTTCCCTTGGCATTACTTTACTTTGAATGGAGGTGGCTGGGGAGGGGAGGGGACGGTAGTTTTTGTCTAAAGCACTTTGATCGATTGCTCAAGTCTTTAAACTCTGGCTTTCCGTTAAATAATTTTATTGCAGATAAGACATAAAATAAACATCCAATTTATGTCACTCTGAATTCTTATTTAACAAAAAGAAAGAAAGAGATTGAGGGGAACTGAACTTAGTTTCTATTTTTGTTTATAAATCATCAATTTGATTTGATTTCACCTATATAAAGTGGAACACAATAATAGATGCATTTATTAAAAATAAACCCACAATTTTGCCTTATTATTATTAAATAATTTAAGGCTTCTTCAAAACCATTTTCTTGGTTAAGTTTAATTTCTTAACACACCAAATAAATTATTATTCCAAAATAATTAGAATCAAAGATTAGGTTGTACATTTTGGTTATTTTTTAACTTTAAGTAACCATAAATAAATCCCCATAAAATATTATTTAACAGCATTTATGATATTTATATTATATTTGCTTTAGAATTTATTGGGCATATGTATATTTTGATATATATGTATGTAGATGAAGAACTAATATTTGATTTATTCCCTGAGCCACCCTCGATAAGTTGGCTTCCAAGGCGTAACATATGCTTCCAATCCTGACCCTCTTTCGAGGGAATATTATTTTGTATATATATATATATATATATATATATATATATGCTTGTGTTTCTGTTGGGCAAATGAGCCAGCTTATCTCTAATATCAGTGGCCCCACATTTTTCAAGTAGGGGAGCAATGTGGAAAGAAGACTTACTTACACACACACACACTCACAAACGCAAACACACACACACATTTTGCATATTCAGATTTTAATTTTTATGACATTTCCAAGACAATTCAACGAATAAATTTTAAATATAAAGACAAAGCTTTCGGATTGTCAAAGATGAAATACCCTAGAAGAAATCATAAATTAATATTCAATTAATTAATTTAATTTATATGAAAACAAAACAACAATAATAAGAATAGCTTATTTACAAATAAGCTTGAGGTACATTTAAATAAAAAGTTTTTTTTTGCTTAAAATAATTCTTTATAAACATTGTAATTGTTCAGTTTGAAAAAAAAAACTTTAAGAAGTAAATTAAATTGTTTATATAGATCTTATAGATCAAAAATATATTGAAATAAAAACTAATCTCTATCTGTATGATATAGTGTTCCGATCAGTGCGAATCCATCGAATTAAATGTGAACAACAAAAAGATGAAACTTATTTTAAAAGCATAAAAAAAACTATAAAAGTGTATTAGCTACATCGACTCGATTTAAATTGCTGCGGATCAAGAATATATATGTATTCTTAATGGAAGCATATAACACATTCTGTAACCTAATAATAATATCTCCTGCAAAGGGCATAAAAACCAAGAGGGAGAAGAGCACAAACAATTACACACACACAACAAACACACACTCACACACACACACACACACACACAACAAACACACACATGTTGATCTGTCATAAAAGCGGGCCGCACAGAATTTTTACCCCAAAGAATTCAAAACAGAGAGCTGATGGAAACTGAGCCACAGTTCGGCTAGAACAGAAGTAGGGTGCAGGAAGAGGGGGAAGACACCGTGAGTAGAAGGGGGAGTGGGGGAGGCGGCACCACTCAATGGTGACTGCTGCTGCTGGTGGATGGTGGATGGTGGAAGAGTCACCGGAAATCGCGTTAAATGCGTAACAAGGCGCTTTTTAATTCAACCATCCAAATACAACAGAGAAAACTAACAACAAAAAAATACAAATAAAAAGGCAGCATTAAATAAATAAAATTGTGTGTATGCAAAACAGTTGAAACGCTGTCCGACCTGCCACTTCTTGTTATCTCCCTTCAACTGCATAAAAAACAACACACACATACACACACACACACTCACAAGAGCGCTCTGGTCGAATGTGCACGACCAGCAAATACCCTAGCATAATTAGTTTGGGAACAACTCTTGGCCCAATAATAAGTATATACAAGTACCTTAAAGATTTCTTCATTTCTGAGAGGGGCAAGAGCACATGCCAAAATATGATAAAACGAAGCCAAAAATCGATAATTATCAAATTATTGAAAATGCGACCAAAAGCTTTATATTGAATTTGGTATCCCTACCACTTATGCCCTCAGAGATATGCTCAGAAATTCTCGGTTGAAAATCGATATATATCGATTTGAGCTATTTTAGCTATTTTCTAAATTGTATGATGAAAGTCAACATTTTTCAATGCCAGAAAAAAGGTTAAAAATATTGAAATTTTTATCTAAACTTTAATTAACTGAATGCCAAATTTAATAATTCCAATATTTTTAATCTCAAAAAACCAAAAATTATGTTTTAAGAACGTCAATCGATACTTATCGTTTTTGAGCCAATGGAAGGAATTGTCGCTGATCTAAAAAAAAACCCCTATCGTGCTATATAATAACATAGTTTTAAATTGGATACTTTTAGCTAAAAAAAAAAGGTACAAATCGATAATTATCGATTATCGAAATTTAGATACGTAAAAACCTATAAAAAATTTAGCTGGAGCTGGCTTGATTGATGTGGCTTTTGATACCAATCAAAAATATATGTGATTTATCGATTCACAAATGCAACATGCCGTGAACCACCCTCGATGCGTACAGGGTATAAGCAAAACGCACCATACAAACAACAACAACAACAACAACAACAACGAAAACTGTCACAAAACGAAAAACAAACAGAGCTTAATTGAAAATTTCATTTTCATTGCTCTGCGTTGATAAATTCTTTTTTTCTTTTATATATTTTTATTTGATTATAATTTGTTTTTGTTGTTTTTTTGTGTGACTCGTTCATTTTTTTGTGCTGCAACATTTCGATGTTGAGCGGCGCATCGCAAAGTTCGGTTCAAGTTCTTGCAACATGTGTTAGAAAAAAGATTTTTGAATAAAAGTGATTTTTGATTTATTGTAGAATGCCATAGCCCAAATCTGAGTCTGGCTTGATATATAAATTAGATCCTTATAAGGTGCTTACTTTTCGAATTCTATTTTTGGGCTGTTGCAAAAACTGAACCAGTGATCAGTGATCAACAGATCGATGTGTAGTTTAACTACAAAACATTTGCATTTGTGAAGCTTTTAATTTAAAGCTAAAAAGAGTTTTTAACGTAACTTGATTTATAAACAAGTTTCGAACAAAATATATAGACTAAATCTTTGTTTTGGTTTCAAGTTCTTTCATTGTGTTAAAAAATGTTAAAATGGTGTTGTTTCAAAATTTGATTCAGAATTAAACTAAATTAATTTGAGTTCGATTACAAATTCTCTAATTAAAATTTGAATAATTTCAAGTTTTTCTTATCATGTTTAAAACTTATTCTTTGTATTTGTCTGTTACATTTATATTTTAAGTTTTGATTTGCGATTTGGTTAAAATAAAAGTTAGAATATTTTTATTGATTTATTTTTTTTTTTTTTTTTGCTTTTATTAAACAATTCTGTTTCCGGCCGGGATCAGTTTACTAAAAACAGAGCAATTGACAGCTAAGTCCGGGTTGAAAAAAAATCCAAATTGAATGTGATTGTGTTTCGGATTACAGAATCGCTAAAAATTGTGTTGATTGAGAATTAATTTCAATCTAACTTGTATTGTAAAGAATCTTTTTATTTGAATTCATTTGTTTCAATTCGTTCGAATCAGTTCCATTTACTCTTTTCTATTCTATATACCTACAGTTGAATAATCTCTCTCTATAAGGTACTTACTTTTGTATCTCCTCTTTCTGAGTGTTTCCTTTGGTCGCTTTTGACCTTTTTTCCCAGCTTATCTTGTTCTGTTTTTAAACTCAATTGCTAAGTGAACAGAGTATATATATGCAGTCGGCTACACCCGATTTGTGTTTATTATTCTGGCTCCACTTGTTTTCCGAAAATTGAATTGGTCATAAAAAAAAATGTATACGAGAAAGTCCATTAAAATCGACGCTGATAGCGCTACGAAGTTGGATGATTTCACAAAATGTCAGTGATAATATTTTACGAGAGAAATGAACGAAATATATTAGCCGGATATGACGACCATTAAATACTCTTTAAATGAGAAGATATGCGAAAATGTACAAATATGAAAGGAAAAAAGAATATATATGCATTATTACATATTTACGCACATGTTGAGCACGTTTTATTGTGCATCTGAAATTCGCTAATTATATATATTTTTGGATCTGTGTTCTGTTCCGCTTTACAGCATGGATGCCCCCACACAGTCTATATACCCGCATTCCGCAACGCTTTTCGCTGCCATCAGTGCCTGCGTATTTGTGATCATCGGCGTGATCGGTAAGTGCCTCCATCTATATAAATTACTAAATGACTGACTGATTGATTGATTGATCTATGAATCAGAATTGTTCACAGTAGTTACCTTGTCTGATGTAGGTAAATGCTAAGCTGGGGTTTCGGAGTATTACGCACATTTGAGAATCTAAATTTCGAAAGAAAACAAATGTTACGAAATAAGTAATGTGATTTTAAAAAAAAAAATATCGAAAAAAATTTATTTTCAAAAATGACTAAATTTTAAATACAGAATCAATTTAGATGACAAATCATGGCCAAAATGCCATCAAACGTGAAAATCGGTTTAGTTTTGACAAAGTTATGAGAGTTTGAAGTTTGGGAGCTATGGATCCGAGAGCTTTACATGACAAAATTGTTGTGAATTTGACTTCCTCAGAAACACTTTTAATGTTGTTTTTTATACTAATTATGACAAATACAATCGATTAAAAATAGAAATTCGAGATTCAAAATTTTGAAAAAAAATGTTTTCGAAAATATACAAGGGGGGAGTAAGTGATATTTTTCAAAAAAAAAAATCGAAAATTTTTTTTTTGGAAAATGAATTAATATTAAATACAGATCGAATTTAGATGACAAATCATGACCAAAATGCCATCAAACATGAAAATCGGTTCGGTTTTGACAAAGTTATGAGAGTTTGAAAAATGGGAGCAATGGATCCGATGTCAAAATTGTTGTTAATTTTTGGGCTCTATCCGTTAGCCTTTACAAATTGGCAAAGTCGGGTAATGCACGCTACTGTCATTTATGTATATACCATACTATATATGTTCTATGTATGTTTGAATAATTGATGGTTTTGTATAATTTCAGGCAATCTGATCACGCTGCTGGCACTGCTGAAAAGTCCGACGATACGGGAACATGCGACAACTGCGTTTGTCATATCCCTGAGCATATCCGATTTATTATTCTGCTCCTTCAGCCTGCCCTTGACAGCCGTGCGCTTTTTCCAGGAGGTGCGTAGAGTCGAGTTTCAATTTAATCCTTATACTTAAACGATTTTTGGATCACTTGCATATCCATCACAGAGCTGGACGTTTGGGAGCACGCTGTGCAAGATCTTTCCCGTCATCTTCTATGGCAATGTCGCCGTCTCGTTGCTCAGCATGGTGGGCATTACACTCAATAGGTAAATAAATCTACAAATTCTACATGAATCCCTTGTATGATATTTTCCTAACCTCAAAACCAGGTATATACTCATCGCTTGCCACAGCAGATACTCACAGATCTATAAGCCCAAATTGATAACGTTGCAGCTGGTGTTCGTTTGGGCCGTGTCTTTCCTACTGCTGGTAAGCTCGTAACTTTTTAGTTCATAACCAGGTTCGAACCCAATGTGGAATTTTTTCAGCTGCCACCCATACTGGGCATATGGGGTGAGATGGGCCTGGACGAGGCGACCTTCTCCTGCACGATACTCAAGAAGGAGGGCAAATCGATAAAGAAGACGCTCTTCCTGATTGGATTCCTGTTGCCATGCTTGGTCATCATCATATCATATTCCTGCATCTATTTGACTGTGCTGCACCAGAAGAAGAAGATCCGGAGTCACGATAACTTTCAGATTGGGGCCGCCGGTGGCGCCAAAACGGGCTCCACGTCCGGTTCGTATGTGACAACGACGAGCACACGAAAGGCGCGCGAGGATAATCGCCTCACTGTGATGATGGTGACCATATTTTTGTGCTTCCTGGTCTGTTTCCTGCCGCTGATGCTGGCCAATGTGGTGGACGACGAGCGGAAAACCTCGTATCCCTGGCTCCACATAATTGCCTCGGTGATGGCCTGGGCCTCCAGCGTCATCAATCCGATCATCTATGCGGCCAGCAATCGCAACTACAGGTAACGGATTTAACAAACAACAAATATATATTATTCCAACTTCGAACCTAATTTGTTTTTGCGCAGGGTGGCGTATTACAAGATATTCGCATTGCTGAAGTTTTGGGGCGAGCCGCTGTCCCCGATGCCAAGTAGAAACTATCACCAAAGCAAAAACTCAAAGGAATTATCGGGCGTTATTCGCAGCACGCCGCTGTTTCATGCTGTTCAGCAGAATAGTATTAACCAAATGTGCCAAACATATTCAGTATGAGTCTTGATTTGTATTCCGATTTGCAATACACGACATTAACTACTTATTAATATATACAAAGAAAACAAAACTTTTTTTTTAATTTATCTATGTTAATTATAAGAAAACAGAAACGAAAAATAATCTATACCACAATATATAAAGACGATTGACAATATTATGTAATTTCGAGTTTTATTTAATGCGTACAGCTGTAAATCGTATTTAGCTTTTTTTCCGCATCTTTAAAAATGCTAAAATGACATCACAGCTGCGAAAATAACGGCACCGCAAACAACAGTCCAAAAGAAGCGGCGCGATACAACTATCGATAAACAAACACGAAATTGTGCAGTTCACACGAATAAAATGCGGGCGTTCAGCAGTTAACGATCCGTTGGCTATTTAAAATGATTTAACGAACGATTTAAAATTAACTTGAGTTTTGTGAAGTCTGGTGTTTGTTTGGGTCTAACGACGTGATCTTAACTGCTGAACGCGCACACTATATAAGCATCTTTATCAATAACAAATTGTTCGTAAGTTGTTGAGGTTATGTGAGTGCGTGTGTACACAAGCCTATGGGTGTGTGCGTGCGTCCAAGCCTATGGGTGTGTGCGTGGTATCGCCGTGTGCGTGAAAGGCTCGACGACATTCTCGTTGATAATCTTGAGCATTTTGATGGCAACATCCGGGTGCTCGTCGCGACTGGCCTCGCAAACGTCCTTCACGTCGCGCAGCTTCGACACGTACATGTCGTGATCCTGTTCGATACGCTTCAACTCCTGGAGCATGCCGTGCACGCTCTTCGGCTCTTCGAGCAATTCGATGACCTCCCCCTCCCCCGCTGCCTCCGCCTCCTTGCGGTACGACGAACGGGAATCGCTAACGAAGGTGCGTGCGCGCGCCTGGTGTGCGGTATAGAGAGCACGTTCGCTCTGCATTTGACCCCTCCCAGACCCGGCAGCGGATCCGTGAGATCCGACGCTCAAGCTGGGCCCAAATCCCATGATGGCGCCGTCGCGCACAGCGAGTGCATTGTAAACCCTGTTGCCCTTAAAGTTGGCATTGAAGAACTTTCGAAACCACTGCAGGAACTCAAAGTTGTCCTGAAAGCGACCCTTGATCAGACGCTCGACCGGTATCTCCTTCTGCACGGCCTTCTTCTGGAAGCTCGCCTGCAGCAGCTTAAAGTTGTGCACAAACTCGTGCTCCTGATTGGCTCGAAACTTGATGCGCCTTATGTTCACCGAATTGGGGAAGAGCATATCCATAAACTGACAATAGGCGGCGCCTGTGTGCCACAGCAAGAGCGCCAAATTAATTCGCTCTCATTCGCTCTCCCTCTCTCTCTTTTCCTTACCTGTGCAGAGTTCCTCGATTTTGTTGAATTCGGATTTCATTTGTGCGTTGACCCAGGAGAGCATCTCATGGCGCGACCAATTTTGCGATGATACATTTGTCGAATGCACATTAACAGCCATTTTGTTCACTTATTCGGTTTTTCGATTTTATACATGACATGTATTACAGTAAGATTGTTATTTTTAACTGTTTTCAATTCTTATTTCAACTCCAACATCCTTTGTTATGCTGAAATCAAAATGTGGATTCTATAAAAAACAAAAATCATAGCCAACTTTGAAAACTGAAAATTCCAGCCAACGGTGTTAAATGACAAAGCATAGACCACAATATTTACTTAAGCTTAAGTTACCTAGATAGGAAGAACTGGAATATATTGCACCCATTTCTCTCTCTCTCTCGCTCTGAGTGCATGATTTTAATTCGCCTCGCTTCAGCGCAGTTTTTCAGTGCTATTCCAATCTAAGCGAATTTAAGCGCAACACTGAAAACGATTAAGGTTTTTGCCTATACAAACACAAAATGGAGTTTTTAACAAATTATTCGCATGGAAGCAATATGATACAGTGATCTGTTCAGATTTTTGTATATGTACAGATCTGTGAAACTTAGTCGTTATACTAACATCAATTCAGAATTCTCTCAATCGTGTTACTTTGCCACTAATTCGCCGCGCTTTTGCGCAGTTTTCCAGTGCCTTAAGAGCACCTTTAAAGTGGAAGCACTGGAAACCACACATTCCAACACACACATGCACGCGCGTTTAAACACTATATATATGTACACATGGGGATATTCACATTTAAAAAAAATGGTTTTATTCTTATTCCTTTTGCTTTGTTTTCAGGAGAATTCTCTTAGCGCACACTAGTTAGTAACAACGATTGTTGTTGTTGTTTTTGATGTATTTTCATCTATGCCTTAACGGCATATTTGCGTTGTGGGAAGATGGAACGCTTGCGGATTTCCTTGAGGGTCTTGCGGTTGGCATCGCGCGACGACAGGGCCTTACGCATGGCGCGGGTCTTCTTTTTGCGCAGATCCAGGGGCTTGTACTTCTTGTTCTTGAACACCTTGCGCAGATTCTCCTTCTGCTTCTGGTGCATCACAATGTAGACGCGAGCGATGGCCTTGCGCACAACGCGGCTGCAATCGAACACAAAATTCAACTGATTAATAATGAAAACATTCGACGAGGGGGGAGTTTACTTACATCTTGGACAGCTTGGATGGTGCTCCGCCGGTGACCTTGGCCACACGCAGATTGAGCAGCTCATTCTTGAGTTCGTCCAATTGCTTGGTGAGCTCCTTCTTGTCCTTGGTCCTCAATTCTGAGCACTTGATCTTCACCTTCAAATCAAATTTCAACAAATTAGTATTCAATCACTTTTAGCGCGTACACATAACAAAAATAATATGCCACACAATAAATATGCACAGTTCGTTTCGTGTTTCATACATTTCTTTGTTATTTTGTGCACGGATGTTTTTTATTTTTCAGAATTGAAATGCACAGAAATTTGGTACCAACCATTTTTCTCGCTGGTCACGTCAAAAAAGAAAGAACTAGGGCCGAACAACAGAACGAGGGCTGCACCACGAAAACAAACGCCGCTTTTGACAGTTGACAGTTGTGCGACTTTGCAGCACTGCCGTAGTTACACAGCACTGTCACACAGCATATGTTGCCTGTGGAGCAATGCTGTTAAACAACAGTATGGCAACGCCACCAAGCCATCAAAACGAATACCGCAACCCCCGCACAGCCCTATGAAATTTACAATTTGTTTTTGTTCACATACTAAACATAAATAAATTAATTGTTGTGCATTCGAAGCAGGCGATAAATAAAAACAAAACGAAACCATGGCCGACAGAGCTATAAAGCTGCTCATCATCGGAGAGAGCGGCGTTGGAAAGTCCAGGCAAGCACAGTTCCCATTTCAGTCCAATTCCAATTGCGTATTTCCCGTGCGCCCCACACGCACACACACACACACACACACACACATACGTAAACAATACGTAAACAGTATATGGAGTATATGCTCAATGTTAGTCATGAAGGCGTTTTAAACTAATTTCGCACTGGACTCCAAAGATTAACTCGCCAATATACCCTGTACACAGTGGACATTGCATGGGTATATTGGTTTTGTGCGCCTGCATGTAACAAGCAGCAGGAGGCATCCGTTATTCATATCGATATTCTTGAGAATATATTTTTAGAGCACAATTTCAAATTGTTCATAAAACTGAATATGATCTGAAAGTAATCTGCATTTTATAACAAACATTTCGACACGAAAAGATCTCGAACTACAGCTAGCATATTTCAAAGTCCTGTAACTTTGTCAAAATTTTCATTTTTGATGACATTTTGGTCATGGTTTATCATCCAAATTGATTCTGTATTTACAATTTATTCTTATTTAAAAATAAATTTTTTTTCGATATTTTTTGAAAGAAATCAACTTATTAAATCCCCCCTATTAAATTTCGAAAAAAAATTTTCCAAAATTGAAAATCTCGAATTTCTATTTTTAATCAATTTTGTTAGTCTTAATTAGTATAAAAAAACAACATTAAAAGTGTTTCTGAGAGTATCAAATTTTTGGTCAAAAATCATGTCAAAAGTGACAACATTTTTGACATGTAAAGCTCTCGGATCCAAAGCTCCCAAACTTTAAACTCGCATAACTTTCTCAAAACTGAACCGATTTTCATGTTTGATGGCATTTTGGCCATGATTTGTCATCTAAATAAATTCTGTATTTAAATTATATCGGTTTTTAAAATAATTTTTTTGTGATTTTTTAGTCAAAAAATCACCTACTCCCCCCTTATTAATTTTCGAAATTTTTTTTTTTCAAAATTTAGAATCTTGAATTTATATTTTTAATCGATTGTATTTGTTTTAATTAGCACAAAAATCAACATTAAAAGTGATTCTGAGAGGGTAAAATTTTTGGTCAAAAATCATGCCAAAATTGACAAAAATTTCGACATGTAAACCTCTCAGATCCATAGCTCCCAAACTTCAAACTCTCATAACTTTGTCAAAACTGAACCGATTTTCCAGTTTCAGGGCATTTTAGCCATAGTTTGTCCTTTAGATTGGATCTGTATTTATAAATATAAACATTATAGCAATTCAAATTTACTCAAATTACTGTGAACGAGTATGGAGCCGTCGGTTACACCCGACTGCAAAGTTTTTATCCAGATTGGTGCTTTACCCATTTCCATTTCCATTTCAATTTCGATTTCGATTTCCTGTCTCCTTCCCACATTCCAGTCTGATACGGCGCTTCGTGGAGAACAAGTTCGACGAGAACCATGACGTCACAATTGGGATGGACTTCAAGAGCGCCGTGATGAACGTGGATGGCATCGACTACAAGGTGGCGCTGTGGGACACAGCGGGCGCTGAGCGCTTTCGCAGCCTGACGCCCAGCTTCTATCGGCGGGCGCTGGGCGCGATACTCGTCTACGATATAACCAGCCGGGAGTCGCTGGTCAAGCTGGAGAGCTGGCTAACGGAGCTGAACAGCTACAGCGACAATCCGCATATCGCAACGATTGTCGTCGGCAACAAGATCGATCAGGAGCGCGTTGTCGATCGCGAGGAGGGGCGCAAATTCGCGCGCAAACATCGAGCGATCTTCATCGAGACATCGGCCAAGTGTGACCAGTACGTGAGCGATGTGTTCAAGGAGATTGTGGAAAAGGTGCGTCCACTCTACGATTACGCGTTTCCCCATACGTTATGAAGCATCCATTTTCCATTTTCCATTTTCCAGATTGTGTCCTCGGAGTACTTTGGCAATATGAACGCACCCAACGGCCTGGCCATCGATGACGGTCAGGCTGTTGATGCGGGCGCATCGACGTGTTATTGTTGATGCGGCTGGCCCTGCTTTTTCGGAGGGGGGGGGGGGGGGGGGGGGGTCTTTCGAAACGTAATTCTATTAAACTCCCTTCGGGTTTATTTTTTAAAACCTTTACAATTTCCACCCAACACAATGCTTTCTCACATATCTTGTAACCAGAAACGATAAGCAGAAGCCCCCAATATAACGCTTTGACCTTGCTAACGGGAAATCCCTAAACCTATTTGCCTCGGTTCGGTAAGCAATACGATAACAGAAAACCATTTTGAATGTACCTTTACTGTAAATATAAACAACTATCCCACACATCAATTCAATTTGCCCCACTGTTCTTTAATATTTTCAATGTAAGAGGCGCCATTTTGGCATTTACGCTCATTAATTGAGAGAGCAACGTCTTTCTCTCCCTCTCTCTCTCTCTCTTAATCGTGCACGCTGCGCAAGCGCACAAATACCGTTGCTTTAACTACCTCTCATTATCTCTCTCCCTCTCTTTCATATCAGCCGCATCATTTTGTAGTTTCTTTTTGGTTTATTATTACTTCTTTAAAGACATTTCTGCATTCAAGTTAAAAGCTCGTTGCGCTAAATATCTTAAAAAAAAGAAAGAATTCAATAAAAAAATTAAAGATATACATTGATCAAATAAGAAACCCAATTTAAGATAGAAATGTACATGGAGCACGATTGTTATTCATTTTCTTTTTTGATTAGTGTATGTGTATGTGAGGGTGTGTGTGTGTGTGTGCTAGTGTATTTACAATATCAATGAATTTTTGTTTGTTTGTTGCAATTATCGCTAATGCTAAAAACACAAGGTGACAAAATTTGATGAAGAAACAAAAAACAATTCCTGCCGTACGCCCTGTATGTACACATGGTTTTTTTTTCTCTTTTATAATGATAGTGTTTTGTGTTCTGTTTGTTTTCGTTTTGTTTTTTTTTATCAGAGTTTTCATTTTTTGTTTTGATTTTGAATAGTGTCTAGGCATTACAAATGTAACTTAAAGTATAGCAACGTCGCTGTCCCGGCGGTGGCGATGCTGGCCCCGCGCTGGTTGCTCTGCCACTGGTCTCTTCTACTTGGTTTCCTACTTGCCGGCGATGCCGCTCTTCTTCGCGTCCAGTTCGTAGATGAGCAAACGCCACATTTTCACCACAAAAACCTCAGCCTCCTCGTCCAGTACCTGTTGTGTGTGAGAGAGAGAGAGAGAGAGAGATAGCATACTTGTATACTTGTGGTGAATTTGCAGGAGGTTGGAAACTCACCATTTGCACATCGTCCAGTATGCTTTGGGGCGGACTGCCGGCCAGCACCTTGGAGCATATAAAATCGACCAACGTCGGCTCCGGCTCACCGATATATTCAATGATTTTCTTATTGATCCATGGACGTATTTTGCGTTCCATTAGACCGCTGTCGATCTCGTTGCGGTCAAGCTTATAATTAAATAGCTCCTCCTTTTGTGTGGGTATCCTGTCAATAATGCTTTTTATATGCCGCCGTTTTTCATCATGCACCTTTGCACCATTCTCATCCTTTTTGGTGTTTGTCGCGGCAGCATCTGCGCTGCCCGCAGATGCAGCTGCATCATTCTTACCGTGGTGTTTGCTGCCGCTGCCGCTGCTGCTGCTGCTGCTGCTGCCATGCTTGCCAGCATGTTGGCCGCCGCTGCCTTTGCCGCTGCCGCTGCCGTTGCCACTGCCCCCGGACGATGTTGAACTGGATCCACCTCCACCTCCACCACCACCACCACCGCTGGCATTGGCTATCTTTTGGCTAACGGCAGCTGCAGCAGCTGTCGCCGCTGATACAGCAGAACTTTGACGCTCCGCAGCCGTCTGAGCTGTGCTCACCGATGTTGTACTGTTGCTCAGATTGTCGTCGTAATCTGTTCAAGAGAGAGCTTAATTGATTAACTGTTCATTTTCTCTTGCAAGTCGGAAAAGAGTCTGCACAGAAATTCACCACACTCATCAATTATTCATTTCGTGAGCTCAAAGGAAATATTCCTTCAGCTTAAAGCTTAAAGGGAATTGTTGGGAAATTTATAAAAAAAAAAAAACACAGTTTTTAAGCTCAAAGCAAATTCATGAGAAAATTATAATAAAAAAAAATATTAGTTGCTTTTAAAACTTCCTACAGCTTATTTAAAGAATTCTAAGCTTTTTAAATTGTGACGTCACAATTCTAATAATAAGTTATATATGAAGTTTTAATAAAGTGACATAGATCCGTATTATTGACCCGATCAGACCACTAAATCATGCAGTTCCCATAGCAATAAACGCATAAATATCAAATTTTTTGCTGTCTAAAGTCAACGATTTCAAGTCTCCAGCTTCAATAGCAACGATAATGATTAAAAAATATTCAAGCTGGTTCGAACCCGCCCTCCCTCTCTTTCTCTTCCTCCTCTTCCACTCACCTAACGGCACCAGTTTGCGCTTCTTGGGATTGATGTTCTCGTCGTTGTCGTCGTCGTTGACAAAGACGCCGGTGGCCTCGATCATTTTCTTCTTGAGATTGTTGCCCAGCGTCAGCGAGATGAGGGGCATGCTCATCGCCGAGGCGGCGGCGGCGGCGGCGGCGGCGTTTGTCTGTTCGGTGTGCATTGTGGGCGTGTGAATGTTCGCCAGGGAATCCCGGGATTCGCTGTTCTGTCGACTGACGCTGTCGCCGCTCTGATTATTGTTGTTGTTGTTGATGTTGTTGTTGCTGCTGCTGCTGTTCTTCAGATGCGAATAGCCGCTGGCATTTGATGCGGTGTCCGCGAGCGAGGCGCGATCATCGTTTGTGGAGACGGAATCCTCCGAGGGCGGCGCCGCCGGCTTATGCCCGAGCAGCACGGAGCCAGCCAATCCGCCGGCACTGTCCCGACTGTCGTAATCATCCCCCAGCTGCGATTGATGTTTGTGTTGCTGCTGTTGCTGCTGCTGCAGTTGCTGCTGCTGCTGCTGCTGGGGCTGCATTTCCAGTTCGCGTCGATGCTCCGCCTCCGCGTTGACATTGATGAGGATGCGCGGCTCGTAGAGCTTCTCGAATTCGCGGCGCGCCTTCTCGTACTCCTGCGTTGGATTCTCGTATTCGCCGCTAAAGATTTTGTTCTTCAGCTCGGCCAGTTCGTCGGCCTCCTTCTCGCGATCCTTGGAGTCCGCGTCCGCCTCGCGCACCCGCTCCGCCAAGCGCAGCTGCAGCTCCCGGCCCCTGTAGTACAGCGCGTCGTCCCGTTCGTCATCGTAATCCTCGACAAACTCCTTGAGCCGCTTGGCGTCCTTTTCGCGCTCCTCCTGGCGCACCGTCTCCTTGTGGCGATACTGCCAACGACAAATTCAATTTAATTAGTCAATTGTTAACTTTAAAAAATAAAATTTTGCTTTTTTTGAATATTTACAAAGTTCGATTAAACTTGAAACTCAAGCAAGTGTCATCCTTGGCAGGCTTAAGATGACATTTGCTTAAAAGTTAAAATGGATTTTTTAAAAACTGTTTTTAAAACGCTATTCAAGCTCTTTTTAAATGTTCTTGGTTATAAGTCGCGTCAATTCACGATTGTTGGACGTATGCTATGATGACATTTGCTTAAAACTTAAAGCACTTAAATTTACGAAATTCATGACCTAACCCAATCTTCTTGTCTCTTTTGTCAAATTCAATTACACTTAAAGCAAGTAATTTATTTAATCAGTTAATGAAGCTTTAAGCTTCCTCTCTGTCCCTCCCTATCTTTGTTTTTTGTTTTGTCGTTAGATTAATCCAAGAAAGTATCATTCATAAATTCGTGACAGCACACTGAATACTTTAAATTTAGTTTTAAGCTGTTTCTTTTCAAGTAATTTATTTCATCAGTTAATGAAGCTTTAAGCTTCCTCTCAGTCTACTCCTTCTGTTTCTTAAACTTGATCTAAACTAGATCTTTCTTGAATGTCATCCCTGGCAACTTGTTAGACCTTGATGACACCTGCCTTAAATTGTGCTTAATTTACAGTATTAATTTAATCTGTCTCGCTTTCCAATCCTTTTTAACAAATCTCTCGTTTCCCCGCAGTTGATTTTTGTTACCTTCTCGTTCTCCTTGGCCTTGCGCTTCTCGCGTATCTCCCAGTTGGATAGCCGCTCCTGGTAGGCGGCCTCCTTTTCGCGCGCCTTCTTCTCGGCCTTCTTGCGCTCGCGCATCTCCTCCTCCATTTCCTTTTCGCGGCGCGCATCCCGCACCGGTTTCACGATCTTCTCCTCGCGCTCGCGCTCGCGCTCCCTCTCCCTCTCCCGCTCCCGGTCGCGTTCGCGCATCTCGATCCGTTCGCGCTCCCGTTCACGTTCGCGATCCCGCTCCCTCTCCCGCTCCCGTTCTCGCTCCCGTTCGCGCTCCTTGTCGCGCAGCTCGCGCATTTCGCGCTCCCGCATCATTTCCCGTTCGCGTTCGCGCTCGCGATCCCGTTCCTTGGTGCGCGACTTGGAGCGCCGTTCGCGGCGCCTGCTGTCCTTGGAATCGTTGCCGCTGCGCTCCTTGTCGCGACTGTCCTTGTGCTCCTTGCGCACCGGCGACTCATCGATGGTGACTATCGACTCCTTGCGACTGCGACTACTGCTCGACGACTGCGTCTGCGTCTGTTCCTTGCCGCTCGCCGGCTCCTTGTCGTTGATCTCCAGCAGCTCCTCAGCCTCGCTGCCGCCCGCATTCGCACTGGCGCCCGCTGCACTCGCTCCTGTTTTGCTGCCTCCGGTGGTGCCACTCCCACTGCCAGATCCACCTCCACCACCTCCACTTCCTCCTCCTCCTCCGCCGGAGCTGCTGCTCGTTTTGCGTTCGCTTTCGCGCTGCTTTTTGCGTTCGCGCTCCTTTTCCTTCTCCTTGGTGGCCAGCTGCTTCTCCTTTTCCTTCTCCTTTTCGAGCTCCTTGCGATGCTCGTCGGCCTCGGCCCGCTTCCGGAACTTGCCAATCTCGCTGCTGATCAGATTGCGTTTCTCCTCCTCGAGCGCATTGTCGTTCAGCGATTTGATCTTCAGATCATCCTCGCCGCGTCGCGTCTTCTTGTTCCGATTGCTGCTGCTGCTGCTCCCGTAGAGATCGCCCCGATTTGTCCCATCGAAGCCCTCGAACTCGTGCTTGTGCTCCTCGAGCAGCTCGTGCATCTGGCTGGTCGCGTACTCGTCCTCAGTCTTCTCGTCCATCGCATTGGGGCCGCCCTCGCCGTTCTTGCACTCCTTCTCTTTGTAATCCTCGATTAGCACTTTGTTCTTTGCATCCACCTTAGCCACCAGCTTCTTACCATCAATCTCCAGTTCGCTCAGCAGACGCACCGATCGCATCGCCGCAATGGGACCGCTGTAAAATGAAGTTCTCACAAAATTAAACTCGAGTTCAGACAAAGCGCTCGGAAAGGGGGGAATATAGAAAAACCGCGACCTTATACAATTTATTCTTAATTCCTATCATGAGCCCACAAATTTGTGAATAGTTCGAGCCGAAATATTTGAGTTTCAGCTTGGTTCGTGAACCTTCTATATAAAATGAACCATGTTGTGGGTTCGAACCTTGTTTGCCATATTCTTTATTTCGTCTAGTTCTCTTGGCTAAAAGGGTAAAAAAAAATGGATATGTTCTGATCAAGGTTTGACTAATTTTTAAGCAATTGGTTTGCTTCGTTTGCTTTAAGAATACAAAAAAAAATATGTTCAAGCCCGAATCTGCAATCGAATTAAATTTACATACAAGTTTGACCAGGTTAAAATTACTATTTGCCAAGTTTGATCAGAGTTTAAGACCCGACTTCTGTAGTTGGGCTCTGTTAATGTTATAATATTTACATAACATTAACAGTACACAGATTTTATAGTCAAGCTAACGGTAACAAAGACTATTACTCTCTCTCACTCTCTCTCTGTTAACCTCACAATTGATGCTGTGTTAACAAGAGGACATCTTCCCCCTCTCAAAAGATGGCGCCACAAGGAAATCAAGAAAATCTGCTGCTGTTGCTTACTCGAATTCACAGAATCCGAATGTGGAGACGCGCTTCCAGTTGATGACAACGCCGCATGTGGCCAGGATGCGTTTGAGCAGCGATTCGGGAACGCGTTCACTGATGTTGCCCACGAATACGGTGATCACGGGTCCACGGAACTGCGGCTGCGGCTCCGGCGGCCGATGATACACTGTTGGCTGTGAGCTGATCGTCGCCGAGTTGCGGTAACTGCGTGGCGGGGGTATCGGCGGCATCATCTGCAAAATCCATAATAATATAGCGTTAAAAAATTGCTCATCTTATCGTTTTGAGAAATGAGAATTCCGAACTTGTCCCCAAAATTGATGATTGTCATAGAGACAATCAAGTTTCTGTGCGCAAACACAATTGTCTATGGATACATTTATGTATGTGTGTGTGTATATATGTATTTTCCGCATCCTCCATTTATCGACAAGGGTATTGTAATCAGCAAGAAGATAACTGTTCCTTCCGGGCTGGGTTGAATGAGTATATTTTGATTTGTGTACTTACATGCGGCGGTGGTATCGATGCATTCATATATGGCGGCATCGGCGCACGCGGTGGATATGACATTTTGTTGTTCCTTTTTGTTTAGCTTGCCTGTGCTTGGCCAAAATACTAAATATTTTGTATATTGTTGTTGGCGTGCGTGCAAATTAAAGCCGACACACACACACAAACACAGGCACACACGCACGCACACATACACACAGACACGACACAAGCACACGGTACTTTGAGTGAATGTGATTCGTGTACGATATTTGTGGATTGAATATGACTCTATGTGATCGCGTCCGCTATCTACCAGAGCGTGCGCATTCGAGCACACCACATACGTATTTGTCTGTCCGTCACGAATGCTTCGTTGAAATGCAATTTTTACACACAGTAGCAAGTTATTAAAAAATATACTACACGTAAAAAGGCTGTTCTTAAATTTTCACCACTGCAGCCGCTGCTACCTAGAGATGTGAAAGCGTGTGTAAGCGATGCTGTTATCGTTCCGCTTGCGATACACTCACAATGCAGTCGTTATGCTAAATATCGTTTCACTGACAGACAATCGATATGTGCGTAGTGTTACGAAACGTTTTGCACAGCCATCAGCTGTTCGTCTAAATACACAACACCAACACATTTACATAGCCCAAAGATTTTATAACAAAATATATTAAATGGATTAATTGTTAGTAACAAAACAAAAACAACATATTTTTAATGCATACAAGCACACACTAGCTGTAATTGAGCAGCTGCCGGAACGTGGATTAATTTATTTGGGCCGTTGCAAAACAAATTAAATAATTTATATATAGTTTTTGATTTGAAATCGAAATATTTATACAATGCGCCTGGGCGGAGTGCTCCGATGCCGCAGCGTTATCAAGCAGCAATATGTGCCCCGGCACAAGCCGGTGGTGAACGATGACATCAAGCGGCTGGAGGACTTTCTCCTGTCGAAGCCAAATATTTTGGTTCTCACGGGCGCTGGCATCTCAACAGAATCAGGTGCAATTAGTCACTTAATCAATCAGCCAGTCAATCTTCAATCAGTCAATCAATCCGTCAGTCCATCAATCAGTCGATCGCTAATCAGTATAAGTCAATCACATTTCCTACTCAGTTTGCAATTAGTCTCATATCAGTTTGTCAATCAATCTGTCGGGCCATCAATCAGTCAATCGCTAATCAGCATAAGTCAATCACATTTCTCAGTCAGTTAGTAAGTCATCAGTCAGTCAATCAATCAATCAGTCAAATGCTTATCAGCATAAGTTAATCACATTACCCAATCAGTCAGCAATTAGTCACTTAATCAATCAGCCAGTAAGTCATCAATCAGTCAATCAGACTGTCAATCAATCAATCAGTCAAATGCTTATCAGCATATGTAAAAAAGATTCCCCAATCAGTAAATGGGCATAACCCACTATCTTTCGGCTGACATTGGCCTTCAATCAATCAATCAAACAGTTAGGCACAAACATGTATGTACACATAAAGCACAGTGAGTCAATCAGTCAATCAGGGCAAACTTTTTTAATTGTGAATGTATAAAGTTTATCGATATTCAATCGACGTCAATCAATCAATCAGTCAATCAGTTATAAATATGCATAAAACAGAGCGGAAATTCCTCAGTCAAAAAACAGACACATAATATTTCAATTAGTTCGTCAATCAAACTCTTTATATTATAACATTCATACCCTGTTGTTGGTGTTGTTGCAGGCATACCCGACTACCGCTCCGAGGGCGTGGGTCTCTACGCCCGCTCCAACCACAAGCCCGTGCTGCACAGCGAGTTCACGAAGTCCGCCAGCGTGCGGAAGCGGTATTGGGCCCGGAACTTTGTCGGCTGGCCGAACTTCTCCGGAACGCAGCCGAACGGGACGCACCATGCGCTGGCCCGGTTCGAGCGGGAGGCGCGCCTCCAGGCGGTGGTCACCCAGAACGTGGATCGGCTGCACACGAAGGCCGGCTCGAGGGCCGTCGTGGAGCTGCACGGCAGCGGCTATGTGGTCAAGTGTCTGGGCTGCGAGTATCGCATCGATCGGCACGAGCTGCAGAGCATACTCGCCCAGCTGAATCCGGCGTTCAAGGATGCGCCGGACATGATACGGCCCGATGGCGATGTCGAGATACCCGCCGACTATATCGAGAACTTTCAGATACCCGCCTGTCCGCAGTGCGGCGGCGATCTGAAGCCGGAGATCGTCTTCTTCGGCGACTGTGTGCCCAAGGATCGCCTCGAGACGATCGCCAAAATGGTGTACACCAGCGACGGCCTGCTGGTGCTCGGCTCCAGCCTGCTCGTCTTCTCCGGCTACCGCATCGTCCTCCAGACCAAAGATCTCCACCTGCCGGTGGCCATCGTCAACATCGGCGAGACCCGGGCGGATCATCTGGCCGACATCAAAATCTCGGCCAAGTGCGGCGATGTGATACCCAAGCTGTTCGACTATCGCAGCCCAGCCTGATTGCCACGTAAACCCCTCTCTAGTTTTACCCTTTTTACAGGGTATTAAATTGCTGTATATATCTGAGTACACTATATCATATATAGAAATTAACAAAAGTCAGCTTTCAACTTTTACAAATCGGAGAACTTTTAGCTTGTCAGGATAACTTGATCAATTTTTATTAATATCGAATATTTATATTATATAGCTGCGATAGGAACAATCGGTCGAAAGTCTGATATATACAGATATAATAACATCTATAAACTGTTTTTGGGGATTTGCTTTTTGGGCATTACAAATAGGTTTTATTTGCTTGATTTTATTCAAAAAAAAAAAAACCAAACAAGGTATACAAAAAGATGATGTGGTTCGGAGTGGTTCAAATTAATGGTTAACAAATTTAAGCAAGGTTTTTTAGCCCCTCTCTCTCTTCTCTCTCTCTCTCTCTTTTTGGGATTTTGCTTGAACTCAAAATATTTTGAGCTTTACAAACAGGCTTTATTTTCTTGATTTTATTAAAAAACCAAACCACTTTTAAGAACAGGGTATTCAAAAAGATGATGTGGTTCGGAGTGGTTCAAATTAATGGTTAACAAATTTAAGCAAGGTTTTACTTGAACTCAAACATTTTGAGCTTTACAAATAGGATTTGTTTGCTTGATTTTATTCCAAAAAAAAAAAACAAACCACTTTTAGGAACAGGGGATACAAAATGATGATGTGGTTCGGAGTGGTTCAAATTAACGGTTAACAGTTTTTTAAGCAAGGTTATTTAGCCTCTCTCTCTCTCTCTCTCTCTCTCTGTGTCTCTTTCCGTCTCTTTCAATTATACGTCTAATTGCTCGTGTACTGATCGATTTTGTCGTAGATGCCGCGATTGCTGTCCCGGAACCAGATGTCCGCCTCGGTCACCGGCAGCTCCTGGAGCGTCTGCTCGGAGCGATCGCCGAGCCGGGCATCGTCCGCGGCGAGGCGCAGGGTGCAGGTGCCGGTGCACATATCTGCGGAGCCCGTTCCCGCATCTCCGTTGCACTCGTAGACAACCAGGTAGAAGTGTGGTCCGCTGGTGAAGGATTCGTGCAGCAGCAGCGGCGGGCGCAGCGTCCAGCTGGGATTTGGCTGCGTTTCGTGCAGCTCGATGATGGATTGATCCGGATCGCAGCCGGCAGCTGGCGTGACCGGAACCGGGACAGCTGGACTGGCGCTCTGTTGGGTTTTGGGCTGCGATAGGACCATCGTTACCATGGCGCCGTCCAGGGATGCGGAGGTGGACTCCTCGTCGGAGAGCACCGGCGAATCATCGTCGGCCACAATGCTCAGCTCCCGGTACTCCTTGCGCAGGTAGAAGGAGGCATCGATGCCTCCGCATCCGTCCGTCGCCGCCTGCGTCCGTTCCGTCTGCTGGACGTGCTGCAGCTTGCGCTCCACCTCGACGCACAGGCCGCACTTGAACTCATCTGTGGCGCTGGCGCCGGCGCTGGTGCGGCACTTGCGATGGCTGCCCGTGGCGGCGCACAGCACGCACAGCTGTATGGGCCACGAGTAGCGATTGTATTCCCGGCCGCTGGGACAGCGACAGGTCTCCTGCTCGCAGCGGAGATGCTTGCTGTGCAGCTCGCTGTACGCCTGCGGCTGTCGCTCCCAGGTGGCGTCGCGGTCGGGCACGAACACCGACTGCAGCCGGATGGTGTCGTGGAAGCTCTTCTCGCGACACCACAGACACCGCAGATAGTAGCCGGAGGCGAGCGCATAACGGCGCATGCACACCCGATGCGCGAAGCCCTTGCGACAGCAATCGCCGTAGGTGACGTTGTGCAGCCGGAACGGCTGGATCGCCCGGAAGCAGATGTCGCACTGGGCGTGGCGCGGCGGCTGCGCCAGCAGCTGACGTCGGTAGTCGTCCAGCGGAGCGCATTTCTCGCAGTAGCTGCGGAACGCGTCGCAGAATTGGAAAACGCAGCGATTTTCCAGGCCGCACGCCATGTGGAAGCAGATGCGACACTGGAAGCAGACAATGCTGGCGCCGGGCTGCTTGCAGAAGGCGCACTGCCGCTTCTGCGCAGCGGCCGCCTCCTGGCGTATGTCGCGCAGCAGGAAGCCCAAAATGCCGCTGGAGTCGCCGCCGCGTTGCGGCAAATTTGTTGACAGCAGCTGTTTGTTGGCGGGCGATTTTATTTGAATGGAAATTTACATTTATTTAGTGGCACTCACCAGGCAATAGTAGTGCACGGTCAAGTTTTGTTTAATCATCCATTCGCCGTAGAGCAGCTTATCGTCTTCCTCTTCATTTTCATTTGTTTTATTGCAAATGTCGCATTTGTGCATTTTCAAATATGCAAGAAAAACTGCGCGCAGTGTGACCGTATTGTATTTTTTAAACGATGATTTCTATCGCGTGGTATATATTTATTGCAGATTTTCCAGCACTGCTTGTCAAAATGGAACAGGCAGCAACAACAACAACAGCAACAACAATACTACGGCTGCAGCAACATAACATTTATAGAGAGAGGCTGTTTCTTTTTTTTTTCACTGATATAAAACAAACAGAATGGCCTACGACTTAAAGAAGGAGTCTGACGTTAAGGAATACGTTGACAAGCTGGGCGTTGAGTATCGCTTTGGCTGCTATTCGGAAAAGAAACCGGAAGGTAAATAACAATAACAACAACAACAGGCGGCCCAGCTGCAAGCAAGCAACAACAACAACAAGAACTCTAACCTAGGTTTTTGTATCGTAATTGGATTACAAAACACAAAAAACATAAACAACGTTGTTTCTTTGTAAATGTATGCAGATATTTAGATAATTTTGAATTATTATACGAATTGCAGTCTGCCATCTGCTCGGCGATTATCTGGAGGGCATCAAGAAGGACTTCGAGAAGGCGTCCAAGGTATATAAATCGACATGTGACGATTACGGTTATGCCAAGTCCTGCTATAAATTCGGCAACTATAGCTTCCTCGGCAAGGGGAAGAGCGGCAGCAAGGGCGAGCCACGTGTCGCCTACCAATACTACGAGAAGGGATGCAATCTAAACGATTCGGACGCGTGCCTCCATTCCGGACTCTTGCTCGTCTCGCGGTCGATGCCCAAGGAGATCGATCGCAATGTGCCCAAGGTGAGAACAACAACAACAACAACAACTGGAACTGGAACAGCAACAAAGAGCAGAAGATGTGCGGTTTATATATATATATAGATAGCTTATATAAGGCCATGTTATATAGTCTCGATGATGTAAAAACGCTCTCAATTGCCAGGTTGGTTTAGGATACCCTGGAAAATAGCATAGTTCTCTATAAGATAGTAAGCAGATATTTATGTTATTTTTGGTTTTATGTATATTGTTATCTATGGAGACAGCAATATTTTCCTTTTTAAAAACTCTTTGAAGCGTTTTTTACGCTTATGATATAGTGTACCGTTATTGTTAAGCTATGTAAAGCATATAAATGTCGAGATTAGTTTGAATATTTTTGAAAATCAACAAAGTGATCCCTACAAAAACTATAAGTTTGACCGATTGCAGCTAGATGATATAGTAAGCTGATATTGTTAATATTTTGGGGGTATATTCCCTATAAAAAATCATTTTTTGAAGCGTTTTTATGTGTGTTAGATATATGATATATATATAACTATACTATATATAGATCTTTAGTTATAAAGAAAGTTATCAACTGTCGATTTTCGAATATCATTGAAAACCAAAAACTTTGGGTATATTGTATAGTTTCTCGATATTGATATATTGCAGATATATAATAAGCCTTATAATACAGATAGTATAGTTATATTTTGCAGATGTATATTAAGCTTTATAATACACTCAATTGCCAAATTTGGTTAGAAACTCCAAAAATCCGACTAAAGAAGAATCTGTGAGGGTACCTTTCAAACTGACAAAACATATATCCCTATATAGAAGAATATGCTTTATGGCATTTGTATGTTATTCTTTGATTGAAACTTTAATTTAAAAATTTGCAAAAATATTATCACACGATCTTTAGAGAAAAGCTGATCTGCCAAGTTAATTCAAGTTGTTGTTGAAATTTTGAAATCAGTGCACAAACTAATATGCTCTCTTTTGTCTCGCAAACAGGGCCTGCAGTTCCTGACCAAGAGCTGTGACATGAACAATGCCACCGCCTGCTTCTATCTGTCCGGCATGCACATTTCGGGCGTGCAAAAGAAGCCCGAGGATGGGCCAGCGAATGGTGGCATTGGCGGCGGCACCGCCAGCAAATCGTTGAAGGACACCGATTACATTGTGCTGAAGGACATGAAGAAGGCGTTTCAGTTTGCGCACAAGGCCTGCGAACTGCGGAACATGTACGCCTGCGCCAATCTCAGCCAGATGTACGCCCGCGGCGACGGCATCGAGAAGAACGAAAAGGAGGCGGAGAAATATAAAAAGCTGGCGCTGGAGATGCAGGAGGAGGTGAAAAAGAAACAGGAGACGCTCAGCTTTCAACAGGGCGTCGGCATGCCAAACTGATTGGGCTCCTTCACATATATATATATATATATATATGCACATGATATATATATTTGCTAATATGATTATTTAAATGACGCTCCGCCCTCTCTTCATTTACTGTTCTAACTTTTTACTATTTTTAATTGTTTGACAAATTCTCTTGTTTTGCCCAGCTTCTAATACTTATTGCTATATCTAACTTAGGTGCGTTTTATGAATATATATATATATATATATATATATATATATATATTTATATTTTTTTTCTTGTCGTGTACATAGGCAGCATTTGCGTTTTTGGCATGTGTTTGTAAAAGAGACAAATTCCTAGTTTTAATTGTTAAAGTTAAACAGTATCTAAAAGAAAACCTTAAATCCTTAAATATTCCCCCCCGTTGATACCTTAAATTAAATACAAAGAAACAAACCAAAATCAAGCACAATCAAAATGCGTTTCAAAAAAAAAAAAAAAAAATGAAAACATAAACATATTACTTATACTTAATTAGGGGTTGTTTATAAATTAAAGTTGTTTATAAATTGAACAGAGATTGTCTTTGAAAATATTGAATTCTACAAAAACTAGAAAGAAATGTAAATATTTATAAATTTCAATTTCGCTTGGCTAATGTTAAGCTTTAATGGACGTTTAATTGGATCAAGCTAAATAGTAATTGTCAAAATAGCACACGTACGTAATACCCTGTACCCAATTGGAAGTGGCTCGTAAGTATAAATGTTAAAGAATAAATATAAATAAACATATTTCTGGTTGCAGGGTATCCGCTAGTCGGGCAAGCCTCAACTGAGGCACACATAGTTGACATTCTCTGATCAAATCATTTCACTTTCGTGTCCAATTAGAAAAGTTCCTTTTCAATTAGTCAAACACACACTATTTACTGGTTACCAAGGAAACGAGACTTCTCCGATGCTGTCCAAAGTAAGTTTTCTTAAGCTGCTCCGATTTCTGTTTGATTAACTGTTTGTGTACATATGTCGCCAACGGCAAAGATATGCTCCCTTTAGATATTTCGGGCGGTGACTAATTGTTTTCCGAATATGGCAAACATGCCCCCTCTGATAAGACGTATGAATACCTAATGAATGGATGTGCGCAGAAACCAAACTAATCAGATGCGATCTGATAAGAGACCAGGGGAATATTACTGATTTCTGTTAACATTCCTTTCATCAGTTGATATAGGGTTTATTTGTCTTACGGTATTGCCAATATTTCAATCTTTGATCATATACAATGATTCTGTATACAAAATTATTGTGATTACAAAAAAATTATTTTTGTTGAATTTTTTTCGGAAAAAAATTTTTGTTTTCAAAATCTGAAATTTTTGATTTTAGTTTTAATGTTTTTTTCTCAAAAAATTATAAATAAAAAAATTGTTCAGAATTTCAATCTTCTAAAAATATTCTGATTTTTTTCGTAAAAAATCTGTATATTTTATTTAAACTGGTTTTCTATTGACTTCAACTTGATCTAGTTTTACATATGTCCTGATTAGGCATCTAAAATTCAAATTTAGAAAATACAATTTTTTAAAAAAAAACTTTTTTGAAAAATATTTTTCATAACTTTGACAAATTTAATTATTTAATAACAGTTTCTTCATGACTCTAAATAAATAATGTCTGTTTTATTTGAATTTTTTGAAATAATTTTTTTTTTTTGATTTTTGGAAATGTTGGCAAAGTTTTAAAGTTTTGGTTTTTATATTTTATTTTAATTTTACGTACAGGACACAGAGCTAAGGCAATAATTGAATTACAAATAGGTTAATTTAAATTATTGGGTTAGTTAAGTCAATTTTTATATACATACATACATACATACATACATATAAATATGTAGGTTTGTTGTTGCTGTTGAAGCCGAGCCCAAAAAGGAAAAAAAAAACTGGTGAAAAACAAATCAACTAACTTTCTTTGATGGCACGAGCTGTTTGTGTAGAGCATAATTAGTTGATCGCTGTACCATGACATGACCTTTGTGGCACTGGAACGCTGGAATGCTGGAATGCTGGTACAGTGGAACGGGTACGCTATGCTGTAAAAATAGGCATTTAAAAGCTGTGTCGATGTGAGGAAACTGGAGACTGCTCGACGACAACAACAACAACAACAACAATAAGTAAGAATGCCCTAGTCGGGTGTGCCCGACTATGGGTTACCCTGTACGCAGCAATAAGCTGTTATACTCATACATGACATGCTAAACAAAGCCAAGCCTTGAATTCGATATTTATCGATAACAATTTAATGTGTGTGTGTGTGTGGGGGGGGGGGGGGGGAAAAAAAAAAAAAAAAAAAATGAAAAACTTTTTTTCCATTTTAGAACAGGGAAAATTAATTCGGGGCAAAGAAAGAGTTTTTGTGTGTGGCCATTAGTTAAACGGTATATAAACAGTGTGCTGTACATACAAACAAACATACATACATACATACATACATACTGCATGTGCACAGCACAGCTACGAATGATGCGCTATAGAAAAAATGAAGCTCGTTACAAAAAATAACAAAAAAAAAAAAAAATGTAATTTCGATGCTCAGTTTCGACTAAAGCGCTATCCGAAACATCGAATCAGTTTAACGTCAAACGTCGGCGGCATCAAGACAATATATAGAATAAAATAAGCCAAAGCCAAATGCTAAACTCAACTAAAGCCAAAGCAAAATCAAAGCAAACGCAAAGCTAAAGCTTGCTCTATAAATACACAAGCACATTTACATACATACACGCAAACATACATATGTACATACATGTATTTAGCGACAAATGCACTCACACATATGTATGCATAAGCGAGCATAAAGAAATGCGAAAGATGCGCGCCGTCAACTGATCAACGGGATACGGGATTGACATTTTATTTGCTTGTTGCCTATTGTCGCTTTTAGTGTTGTTGTTGTTCTTTTTGTTGTTTTTTTTCTTGTTGTTTGTGCGCAAAAGTGTGATAAAGATAAAAAAAAAGAAAGAAACACAAGTGTGACTAGCGGAATACGTGACTGGCACGAGGCGCATGCGTGTGAGCGAGATCGCAACATACATACACAATCGAAGTAGAAGAGGAAGCAGCAAAGTAGGAAGAAAGGCGAATTGAGCGGCGAAGGCGAGCTGACAGTGGCGGCGGCTGTTTTATGATTGCCCCTTGATTTATGCCTTTTGCCTTAAAACACGGCGCGACAAAGCGAAATGCATTAAACGAGAAACAAACACGCACACACACACACACGCACACACACACAAATACTAAGTTGCTCTGTGTGTGGGTGTGTATATGTGAGTGTCGCGCCACGCCGCGCCTTAAGATTTAAATTGCCACCGCCCCCTTTTATCTAAAAAGTAGCGAGCGCCGCGCTTCCACCTCTGCCAAAGTCCCGTTGCAAGAGATCTTCACGACAATTGAAAATAACGCGCGTTTACATACATACATACATACACATACACACACACACACACACAGAGGCTTTAAGCCTCCTACATGCATTTGTGTGCGTAGGTGTGTTTGTGCGGGCGCGCGCGCGTGTGGGTGTGTGCGTGTGTGTGTTTTTTGTTTGCGGCTTAGCCGCGACTAAAGCGCAGGCCAGAGACGAAGCTGAAGCCGAAGGCAAAGGCGAAGACGAAGACGAAGACGAAGACGATAGCCCAAGCAGGCAAATCAACACCATTGAAGTGGAAGCGACAGAGATTGAGATTGAGATTGCGTTTCACATAGCGGCCGCAGCGCAGTTTACGAGTGTCCATCACCACTACAACACCGTGCAGCAATGGAAGACTATTGGGGTCTTAGCAGCACTACGGGTACGGTCACAACATTACATACTTAAAATACAAAGAAAAAAAAACTACAAATTAAAACAAATTTAATAAAATAATAAATTAATTAATAAACTAAATAATCTCAAAGCAAAAAACTAACCAACAAAATTTAAAAAAAAAAATAAAAATTTTTCAACTTTCAAACACTGAAAAGGCAATTTAAAAAAAAAAAATATCAAAAGTGTTGCAAATGAAATAAATTAATAATTGCGTATAATAATATACATACAAAAAATAAAAATAATATTTTAAAAAGCAATCAACTAATAATCTTTTCAAGTATACTCATATTTTTTTGTCCTTTTTGTTATGCGGCAAAAATCAAAGCAAATTAAGCAATTAACATCAATTTCAAACAGTGCGTGTGTGTGTGTGTGTGTGTGCAGTGACGTCATACATGCCATATATTATATAAAATACATATATTTGTTATATAGTATATTTGCATTTATAAATTTTTTTTAAGTCCAGATATCAGTCGAACCTGAACCCGAATCCAAACCAAACCAATTTAAAAATATGGTTAGGTTGAATTTTATTATTTCATAAAGTTTCAATGCTTATATTTATTTATCTAAACAGTAGATATTCTTTCACTTGATATGAACAACTTGGTTTACAAACCGTGAACCGAACCAGGGATATTTTTTTTCGAGTTTGCAGCTATGATATATAGCTTATATATATAACTGAACTTTGTCGTCGTCGTCGTCGTCGTCGGCGTTTAGAAATGGATTTTTTTTCTGCACATTTGTCGGCGCGTTTTTTGCCCGTTTCTTCGTCTATATACACACACTCACACCCACCCACATACACACACACACACACACACACACACACACACTCGCATACATAATCTATTTATATATATATATGTGTGTGTGTGTGTGTCGCGTAAACTAAAGCATATGGATCAATTGTCTAAATTGCCTCATTAAGTGAAACTTAATGACATTTACTATGCACAAAAAAAAACTAAAATAAAAAAGCCCACAAAATTGCATGAAAGAAAAAAAATAAAACAACAAAAAAAAAAATAGTAAAAATTAGAACAAAATCAAAAGACTGTTGTTTTTGCTGCTGTGACTATTGTTTAGTTTTCTTTCTGTTTTTGTTTGTTTTTGGTTTTGTTTTTGTTGCGGAAAACTTAATTTTTATAGATGACTTCATTTGTATCTGGCGGCCGTACAATGCGGCGTATGCGCAATGTGATTAAGCATACGATACGGCGAGTCCAAAAGCACTCGAAAAATTTGGAAAAAATAAGATGATCAACATAAAGTTATTAGAAATTCAAGCCGATGTTAATGATCACAAATTAAAATATTTGTGAAATTTAATTAAAATGAAATTAACATACAAATCAAATTAAATGACATTTAGCGTGCCAAAACGTATTCATAGAAAATAGCCAGAAACCGTTTTGTCTGAACGCATTGAAGCGTTAAGTTCAAAACAAAATTATACAGGCCTAAAACTAAATTAAAAATTTATTTGTCAACACGCAACTGAAATTAAATCAAGAAAAACAATCAATAAAAACAAAAAGAAAATAAGAACTCGAATCAATTGCTTTTAAAAAAGTAAATCTTGAAGATATAAACTATGATTATGAAGATGATATGAAAAATTAAATCTAATAAACAAGAAAATGTTGTTAGGCAACCAGGCTAAACATGCCATAATCGGGTGCAAAAGTCAAATAAAAATCTGAAATCAACTAGTGACACACGATTAAATTGTCGCTGGCTGCACAGAAACTTGCGCAAGAGAATGAAATAAATATGAAGAAAATGATACAGAATACAGATACAGATACAGATACATCGACAGTAACTAGCTATAAACGAGGCACAGCTTTGGGTGCTCTCAAAGTTAAACTTAAACGGTACACAAAAGTCATATTAAAACGCATTGTGGCGTTGATTTTGCTTACTTATGTACAAAATAACTAACATCCACACACACACACCCACACACACACACCCACACACACCCACACACACACATTTTTTATATTCCCCTTATTTGTATAGACCAGCTGAATATTTGTGTTTGCTAGTGCGCCTCTTGAGTCCCTTGTAAAACAATAGCCAATTGCGGCAATGAGGCGTATACGTAATATTCTTTAGGACATCACGCGTACAGAGCCGTTTTCGATTTCAGTGTTGGACAATAAGCAGAGACCGCCGTTATTTAAGAATCTCTAAAAATTTTTGACATTTTCCAATCTAATGCAACAATTTCAAAATATTCAAATATCTTTTAATCTTAAAAGATTTAGAAAAATATAGTTTGGTATTGAAATAACAATTGTTATAATATGATATATATATATCAGACTTAAATCATTAACTGGGGTCAATATAAAGATATTTGACTAGTTGGTAACTAAAATCAGAGAAAAAGCTATCTTAAACATCAGTAGATGAATTTGATAAAATCAATTCAAAAGGAAAACATGTAATTATTTTTTAATTAAATGATTAATTATACAAAATGTATGACACTTAAAAAAATTTTTTTTTTAGTATAATTTGTTTACTTTTTATGCTACAATTTTTTTTTATATACTTTTCAACATGCTGTAAAATGCTGTAAAATGCAAAAATTTTTTTCGGGTTTCGAATTTAGAGCTGCTCAAGTTTTTTGGATTTCGATTATTATTTGATTCTTCGGATCGCTTTCACTTAAATGTGTTTAATGTGGCTTTTATTCAATTGAAGTTGAACTTAATTAACTGTGATTGAACAATTCGCTGATTGTTATCCATGTTAAATTTATTACCATTAACACCAACCGACTGTGGCTGCTGTAAATGCTGATTAAGTATTATTGCATTATGCGGGCCGGCGGTTACAAAATGCGTTCGGCTCAATTGACCCCAAAGACGTGAAGAAAAATAACGAAAAGAAGTGGAAAAAATAAAAATAAAATAAAAACAAAAATAAAGAAAATACCAAGCCGATGATATTTCTGTTGTCCACTCTGCGGCAAGCCAAGTCTCGATCTGTCCCAAGTCGCAAATAAATTTTGCCTTTTGTTTTTTTTTTCGTGAATTCTTCTATAGCTTAGTAAATGTTGTTGTTGATGATGGTCCCAGTTCGAATCGTAAATATTATTATGACCGAGGGAAACTGTGTCGAAAAATTGTCTTCAATTGTTTATCGAAATTTATGCAAATTGCCCTCAAAAGTTTGTACAAATATGCAAGACTTTGTCTATATATAGATATCGTTTTAGAGTGGCTCCTAAAAAAGGTCACATATATATGCTTTATATATAAATCTAGCTTAATTGATCATACTTGAACTAGCCTTTTATCAAAAATAATCTTGAAACAAAAAACATAACTAAAAATTGGATTAAGTGGGAACTTTAAGTTAAAGTTGAATAAAAAAAATTAATTATTATTCATCAGATTTGATGCACTTAAAGGACGATCTTTTTTTAAATTAAAGTAACGATATTTTAATTTTACAATATTTATTACAAATACAAATTGATAATATCAAGCATAAAAATACAATAACTATAATAATTCTCCAATAATAACATAAATACAAAAAATTAATCAATTAAACCAATAATTATAATAATTATAATAATAATTAATATATAATAATTTCAAAACTTCGCCAGACAAATCTTATTTGATTAATTATAAAAGCATTATACAAATATTGATAATTCTAAACGTTAAAAATAATTTCTATTTAACGTATAATTTAATATATTTAACATAGCACAATTTGGCAAATTTATTAAAACAATAAATAATATACAATAAACAAATAAATTATTGCAAGAAACTAAACTAGAAATTACTATGTAAATTAATTACGATTACAACTATCTGCTAGATTGAAAAATCTGAATCTATATACATTTCTACATGGTCGTACTTTTAACCTAATTTAAGGTACGCCCTAAATGTTGACAACAATCGATTGTTGTTTGGTTTTTTTGTGGTGTTGTGTTTGGTCAGCATTTTATAATTGCCATTTATCGGCCAAGTATTCCAGTATAGTGGGGCAAGGGGTGGGGGTTGGTGGCCAGGCTGGTCTGGCGGGGCTTCTGTTTTTAGAACGCCGACTTGCGTCGCTTTTGATTATTCAATTTTTTGACATCGAGAGATCAAAGCGCTTCTCGTATTTATCGCTTCCGCTGCAGCGTGCAAAAACAAAAGCCGAATGCGAATCGCCCTCGAAAAACGATAACAACTATCCCCAACAACAATGCGAGCATCCAACTATCCAACTATCAACTTAACTCAACTCAACTCGCCCGAACACAACTCATTTGATCGATAATCAAGTGAAGTCTGCGACTCGGAATTTGAATTGAACACGACTCAATGTCGGACTCTGAGTCAAGCTTCGGCTTTATTGTCTTATACCCTCTTATCATTGATAAGAACTAAAAAGGGGATTCATGACTCTTTTAAAGCTCATTAATTAGTCTTCGATTTGTCCAAGTTAATTTGTTTCGATAACTCCTACATTTTATTTTGTATGTTCATTTTTAATTTAGGTTTTTTGACATACTAATTTTGGTTTGTGCGTATTTCGACAGCTTGCCCATATTCAGCTGACTTAAAAAAAATCGATAAAAAAAATCGATTCCAAAAATCTATGCTTGAAATCGATAAATATCGAGTTTGTGTATAGTTTTTTTTAAGCATATCTCGCTTGATTTGCAAGCTCTCGTTTGGATTACATTCAAAAATTTAAAAATATGTATTTTTTGATATATTAAAGCTCATGCAGGGTATTTTCGAGTTGGTCAGCTTTGTCTATAGAACTCTTAATATGTGTTTTTTTTTTCATATTTTGTCATAGTCGTATTGTTGATTCCTTAGGTGGGATCTCTTCGGACAGTCTTGTGGTTGTTCTTTCTGTTTCGGTGGTTCAGTTCTTTACCGGCGCTTGAGAGCAAGAAGCGGCAAATTGAGAAAAACCTCTTGATAAAAAGAATATTAGTTGAACGAATACCGACATAATTAAAGTGACAACGTAACATGAAATGTGCGCATTACGATTATTCATTAACAAATAATAATATATATACATATGTACATTCGAATGCTGTGAAGTGCAGACGTTGATCTCTTAATTGATATTTGTGAAAGATCTGTGAACTGTGTGTTAAGCGAAAATTGAATAAACTCATTAATCAATCAAGCGATTATAGTTATTCACACGTAAAACACTCATTCGCAATTAAATACGATAAATACGTTTATCGCATGTAGAATGTGATAAATGTGCTTATATATATATATATATATATATATTTTTATGTTTTTTTTTAACAAAAATATATATACAAAATATATAGTTTACGTGTTGAATCAATATAAATTTTGTGAAACATCTTTCCGAAATACCAAATCGTTTTTCTTATTGTGTTGTTTTTTTTATACAACTATTAGTTATTGTTGATCAATTTAAGGGCTTCTTATATCTCACAATATTTTATAATATATAAAAAGTCTGAATGACTTTCTTAAATTTTTTTTGTGCATATAAAATTGCTTTAAATGCATTCTAAAAATTAGTTTAAGATACAGTAAAAAAGTAAACAAGCCTTAACTTTAAATCTACTTAAGTTAAAAATTAAACAATAATATAAAATACCAACAATATAAATAAATAGTTTAAATATAAAATTAAAAGTGAAACGCTGAAAAGTAGGCAATGAAATTAATGAATATTAAGTGATATAAATAATATGAATGTCAAAATGGATATGAATATAAAAATGAAATTCGATTAAAAATATGAGTGGCAATATGAATACAAGAATTATGAATATGCACATGAGTATGAACATGGAAAATGAATACGAATATGGAAATATAAATATAAATATAAATATAAATATAAATATAAATATAAATATAAATATAAATATAAATATAAATATAAAT
>SCDY01001689.1:0-40337 GCA_004143825.1 Drosophila micromelanica
AATGTAGAATTAATTTAGACACCGAACCATGAACAAAAAGACCACCCTCATCAAAATCGGTTGAGTTTTGGCGAAGTTACGACTGGGGAAAGTTGAGACTTATCCTTATATGGGCACACTAGGGTATATGTTCGAAAATTTTTGACATGAATTTGGACCAAAAATTTTATTTTTAAACTGAAATGTAGAATTAATTTAGACATCGAACCATGAACAAAAAGACCACCCTCAACAAAATCGGTTGAGTTTTGGCAAAGTTGTCTATTGTTATTATAAAATGTCTTTTCATTAAATTTTGAAGCTCCCTTGACATGTAGGTCATACTCTTTTTATCTTATACACATTATAAGGTATTACAATATCTATTGGATCTACAGCAGTTAATTAAAGTTTTGCACACACGTTCACTGCGATGATAACTTAAGCTTTCTCTCTCTTCATTTCCCTGGGTGCAACATTATTTCTAGCAGAGATCTAAGAGCTCGCCTCGTCTCGAAGCTCCTTGCCTCCATGGCTCGTATCTCAACTCGTTGTCTTCTGTCTCCTCTCGTTGTTGTTCCTCTTCTTCTTGTTCGGCAAGTGAACGTGCGAAAAGTCAAATGTCTGGTGGAGGAGGAGGCATCTTTGTATCTGGGCAAAGGGCACTGGACGCTGTGCTCTGTGCGCTGAGCTCTGTGCTGTTGGCGGTTGATTAACACGCTTCGCGAACGTTTCGTTCCCGTTGACGTCTTTCAAAGTTCAATAGGCTATCGGCCATACGAGAATGCGAATGTGAGTGTGTGAATACTTTACCAACTAAACTAAAAAAACGAAAAGAATATGAGCAACGAGAATCTCTTTTCCACATTTGCCATGGGTCAGCTACATTTGGCTAATAACGTTCGGGTTCAGATCCAAAATGGGCCATTTCCCACACGCCACGCGCTCCAACATACTGTTATATACGTATATGTATGTGTATATATAAGTACATATATATTCATAGCCCGTTGGAGACTGCAGTTTATTTATATAGTGCAATGGGACACGCTGTCTGCCATAAATTTCGATCGAGTCGCCTGCGCACCTCGGTCTCTGATTGAAATTAATGGCATTTAGGATCTTTATGGTGTTGACATAAGACACCAGACAGACAGTTATGGCATTAAATGCCACGTAACATCCCATCGGTCTGTTCTTTTAAAGTCAAAAAAACAAAAAATTTGTGAAATATCGTGAGGTTGTCTTTAAATTTAGATCATTGGGCAACACGTTGGCGTCGCGGTTTGTAGTTTTCAGAGTTACAAATTAATTTTTAAATTAAAATAGCCTTAAATTATCCATATGATTATTATTATACTTATAAAACACACATTCTTATTTACTTGTTATCAGAACCAATCTTTAGTTTATTCATTCATAAATGTTATCATTTCTGCTGGAATTTGGAAATTTTCCCAATTTGGTTGCTAATATAATTTCATGCTTCTTTTTAAAATATTCAGATAATTATAAATAATTATTTATTATTTTTTTTTTTTCTTGTTCCTTATTTTATTTTATCTTGTGTTTTTTTTTGTAAATTAAATCTCGTAAGTTGTTGGTTTTTCAGACACAAAATCCAAATGCCTATCAGCACTTTCTTTCGGTATTTCTTTTATTGAAACTCTCATATCATGGCATTTTACACATAGCACAGCAAGTGCCGGAGGAGGCTGTTCGGGGGCAACGGATGCGGCAGTTGTCAGTGATAAACCCCACTTACGCTTATCACTGGGTATTTCAACTGCACCCTTCAGTTCAGTTCCGTTGGTGCATTAACCAAAGAACTGATGTATGTATGTACATGTACAGCGGAGATCTTGCACAATTTCTTACTTCGGTACAACTCGGGTCCTCATTTCACTCTCTATCTTCAATCTCAGAAAGCAAAAGCGTAAGCGTGCCGTTTGTTTTGTCAATTTTGATTGTGATTTTTGTAAAAGTTATATACACACATGTACATATAATCTTTAAGAACAAGCAGCAATTAATATATTTCAATTTTCCGAGAGTTCTGTGAAATATGATGTAGATTTTTTAATAAAAATTAACCGATGTACATCTAAATATCTTAAAAAATAATAATATAATACTACTATTTATAATAGCTAAATTTCAGCGGCTCCTAAAACTTTTAAAGATATTTTAAGATATAGATATACGTATATCCAAACATTTTAATGCATGGGAGTCTGGGAAATCTGGCGTATGTAATAAAGGGTCAAAAGTTGGTGAGGGTACCTAAGTTTCTTGTGCCAATTGACCACTCACCTAAACCCTAGGGATGCAATGCCCATACTTAAGTAAGATTCAAGCACGTTAGACCGGCGAAATTTCAGATACTCTGCACTGCTCGGAAGCGACAAATGTTCTCGTTATGTGCATCTTTTTGGGGGGCTATTATGTAAAAGATACTTCTTTCGTTTTTTTTTTTTTCTCTTTCTCCGTCTGTTTTGTTTGTCATGCTTGATTGTTTCCGGCGCGCATGCGCACTGTGACATTGAAATTTCCCCGAGTTCAAATACGTTACGGTATATGTTAGTGTATGTGTGTAAATACATACATTTGACACTGTCAGTCGTTGCCTTCGCCGTCTCGACGTTTTCTGTTTCGGGTGTCAGAAGGTCGTTCGCTCGATTTACATGCATAGATACTTTTGTATATGGTTTAAATTCGATATTTTAAAACTAAAAGTGGAAATAGAATTTTTTATACCAGTACACAAAGTGAAGAGAGTATATTGCTTTTACAGAATGTCCGTCTAGCTGTTCTTCTGTCCGTCTACCCGTATGAACGCAATTTTTTGAAGCTGGGAATAAGCTAGATAAAAGGCTTAGCAATTTGATAAAGTCAAATAATCTCCCTCAGTTTTAGAACTATATGAATACAAATTTTAAACCTAGAGTCACCGAACTTGGCAGACAGTTTAAGATTAAACCATTTCCAAATTAAACTTTTTGTTTTCTAATGTTATTTAATTCGGACACAGTATTGTAACGTGCTTAATTGCTTTGAATAGGAATTTGTAGCGATTTTTGTCGAGTACTGCCACCTACATACATATTTATACAAAGTATAATTATATCATATATATAGTTCACAATAATAATGGGTAAATAGCATGAACAATACATACTCGTATATACACAAATTATAGCTTTTGGAATGTTCGTATATTTCTATTAATTAGAATTGCCAGTCTCAATGACGCCTTGGAAATAAATATCAATTTTTATCTTCTTGTTTTCAATTCAATGTTGTAAGCAATTAGGGCTTTTTACTATTCGGATTCGGTTTCGATTTTGTTATGCAGATGAGTTTTAAATCTTTTTCGAACAGTAATATTACGAAAAATTAAGTTTTTTAAATATGAATGGCTTAAAATCCAAACCAGTTCTCAGAGTTTCGGTTTGGTTCGGTTCGTTAAATTATATTATTTTTAAAATTCAAAAATATTTGGTATTATTTAAAAAAACATTTTTTTTAAATATATATTTCAATTTGAATTTTATATATTTATATAATTCAATGCAATGCTCGATTTATGATTTTCAAAATATTGCTACTCAGGGCTCGAACCTAAGCGATAAATAAAATTCAAGCTTTAAATGAAAGCTCACAATTTCATGCTTTAAAAATAATGTATATGTATCAATATCAAATTTTACTACAAAGTGGCATAGACATAGCTCGTATATTGAATGTTCACTGTAGTTGGAGGTAGGTACTTACGAATTGAAGTTGGTAAAGTCGTTGCGGGCCTTATGGAGGGCAATGCTGAATCCGAACATGGAATTGCTGGCATGTCGATGTCTCACGTAGCTGGGCAGATCGATGTTGTAGGCGTCTGTGGTCGGATGTCGGCTGCAGTGCATCATTATCAGGACCAGCGCCAGCAGAGCCTGTAAGCCACTCCATCTGCTGATCATGATCGGATTTGTTGTTCTCGCTGTTCTTGTTTCGTTGTTATTATTATTCTTATTGGTGTATTTTATTTTGCTTGCTTTAACTTTTTTTGTTTTATTTTTTCGGCACTTTTATTGCATTTTCGTTTCGTATTTGTATTGTTGTTGATTGATGTTTAAACTGTTGCAATGAGTTGAATATTTAACTTTGCAGTTCTCGCATATGGTCGATACAAACACACAGACACACACACGCACCCACAACAAAAACACAAGCTTTATTTATTTTATGATCTCAAGTTGTCGCTTGTCGGCAACCTTGGCCGAAATGACTTGAGAAAACGCTCAGCTCAGCAATATTAAAAGCAGCCGCCAGTGGCAAGAACTGAGACAAAAAGACAGAGACAGACACACACACACACGCACACACACACACGCGCGCACATAACACAATTGAAAATCAAGTTTTTGGACAGATTTTTGTCATTTTTTGTTATTTGTGCGCATTCGTCGTTTTCATGTTTATTGACAATTGCTCACAGCTCATTTCAAACACAAAATAAGCTACAAAATATATTTTATTTAAATGAATTAAATGCAGGTTGTCAGTCTCATCAAATATGTGATTAATTTTTATGAATTTATGCTATTTATTTTCCATTATGAATTTATCCATGAGATACTTCTCTCCTACTCCAAACAAAACTTTCAACCAGTTAACAAATTACATCTTTAAATCAGGTTTATATACAAACATCAACATTCTTTAACGCTGCTTGTCAAAAATCTGACGAAAAAATTATTTTCACTATTCTGCTCAAAAGTAAAAAAGGAAAAATATATTAAGTTCAAACTGGCACAAAATTAACATTCGCTGTCCAAGTTCTTAAAACTGGTTCGTCGGCTATGTCATCAGATGAATCCTCATCCAAATTAGAAGCTGGCCAAACACACCTAAGAAAATGAAGCATAAAAATACAAAAAAATGGAGCAAACAAAATTGCGCCAATTTAGAATCTAATTGAGGAGAGAAATGTTCCACAAATGATCCACAGATGATCCTGAAGTAACGAATATCAAGGAGATCAACCTTGAACTTGACACTGCCGTATTTGAATATAGCTTTCAAATTTGTGAGACTAAAAATATGAAAAATATTCAAGTTAAAACCCTTTTTTCAAGTGCTCCTTGACTAGTTTTTGATTGAAAAATTCTACAAATAAACTCAAGCTTTGTTTTTTGATTCATTCAGCAGCCGCAGTTGATCTCCACAGCTGCTGACGTAACGCACAAAAGCTGATGTTGGCCAAACATCAAAAACGAATATTCAGTTTATTCAGTTTTATTCAGCTGCATGCCAAGTGGCCAGAATTGCATTAGTTGCAAATGTGGGCGGCGTTGGCGTTGGCGTTGATTTTTTTTTTTAGTGATCACATTTGACAAGTGGGCATTAGGCACATTTTGCACATGTGTGCGTGTGTGTTTCTGTATGTGTGTGTGGGCGCCAATTTCAAGCTCATTGATGGCTGCCATTCATTGAGCGGCGCACAGTCATACAAAAACAAAAAACCAAACACAAACAACAAAAACAACTAAGAACGTCGGGCATTGACGACTGCGCCATACTCTTTCACAATACAAATAACAGCCTCATAAATATTATTGTTTTTTTTTTATATTATTAAAACATCTTAAATGAGTCGCAATACTATTGTTTTTTTATTTTTGTATTTATTTTTTCGTAAATTCTTAATGTCGATCTTTAGAGAAACTCATTCCAGAACTGTCTGCTATTTCAGATATAGGTCAACAACAATCTACACACCAAATTAGGTGAGTTTATCTGTTAATTTGTGGGAAATATTCACTGCCTCTCTGTGGGCGTGGCACCAAAAGCAGTTAACTACAAGTATATATTCCAAGTTTCTAGCTTTCAAAACTGAGATCATCCAGCACAAACCCAATATGCTAGTTTTAGTTCATGTACAGAGTATAAACAGCGTGTGCTATTGTGAAAATATTAAAAATTAAATTGCGGTAAACGCGCCATATGGCCAACGACATTCGATTAAACACACACACACACATATATATATATATATGTACATCTGTAGATATGTATTCGATATTAAAATGCTGGGCCACGATCGGGAGAGAGGGCCCCAGGTTGTGTTAAGAACTCTGCGTCTGACGTCATAATTTCGCAATTGAATTCCGAATCAGAGTAACGGCAATTTCGTTCCGATTTTTGATATCTAAAATTTAGTTGCATCCAGGTGATAACTTGTTTTTTTTATAGTTTTTTTTATCCGAACTCTGACGAGGCGAACTTCCTCGGCATCATCACAAAGGCTTGGGAGAAAGCTACAGCCCGCTTTTATTGTTAACTCTTCGCTGATTAGGATTCTTAGTAATGTTTGTTGGTGGGTTTAATCTCAAAACCCGGTTGAATTTGCAACAAAAGCTTTTTCGGGATGCGATTCATATTTGTAGATTGTATGTGCATATTTTTGTTTTTTTTGTGGTCGTGTTTATGGTTTATTTGGTTGTTGTTGTTGGCTGCCGAAAAGCGAAAACTGCGCATCGTCAGAGTAGACAAAAACACACATGTGTGTGTGTGTGTGTGTGTGTGTGTGTACATACAAAGTCAATATACAGTATTTTCTAAAAATAAATGTGAGGTTGCGAGAGATCGCGTGAGAGAGAACTGAATGCTAGAATGTTTGATACCAAAGATACGTATTTACGTGTACGGCCAGTAAAAATATTCCATAGGTATATACATACATGTGTGTATAAATACACACACACAGATCACATGTGTGTGTGTGTGTGTGTGTGTGTGTATATAGTACATATGTACCTTAGAGCTAATGCATTAGTCAGAGAGATCTTTTAAAAATAAGCATCTCAATTGTTGGCAACTCGAAAATGTGCAGCCAATTTGCTGGGGATTCCAATAGCCAAACAGGTGAGACAACAAATTTAAGCCCCAAAAACGTATTTTTCTTTTTTTTTTCTAATGTATGCGAAGTCTCGGCAAAATTCGAACAACGTCTGCGAAAGGTTTAAAGAAGCTTCGGAGAACACAGAAACAACTTCAGCTAACATGCCAAGTGTATCTATTAGATGTGTCTCAATGTATCTGTATCTGTATATGGTTTTTATTATTATTTTTATTTTATTTTTTTTTCTCGTTGGTTATATTACCTGTGAACGTGGTTCGCTCACGCCAGCCCCAAAACAACATCAACCTACTCAGAAAACGGCAAGATTAGAGCGCGAGAGAGAAAGAGAGAAAAGAGCAAACGAGTCGCAAGATCTAAGCAACAACAACAACAACAACATTGATAGCAAAAGCTAAAGTTAAACTGACAGAATTTGGTGAGTGTGTTTTTGTTATTTGTTGTTGTTTTTTTTTTTGGGCTGCTGTGTGGGCTGCTTATATGTATATACATATATACATATTGTTAATAAGGCCTCTCTGTATATATTGAGTAGGCAGCAACGATTTGAATGTAATTTACGTTAGCAAAAGATGTCTTTTTGGTTTTCTTTCACAAAAACAAAAAAAAACAACTGACGACGTTGCAATCGGGTATAACCGACAGTGCAAAAATAACTCAAATGTTTAGTTCACTTTTGAACAACTTTGGTAACTATGGCCTTAAAACTGTGAGAATCGTGGATTTTCGCGATATTCGGGGTCGGAAGTAGGCGTGATTGGAACACTTTTTTTTACCGATGATCTACATTCGCATATTTTTCGATTTGCCACGCCCCCAGTGTGCGCACATCAAGGCCCTTAACACTTTACCTGACCCAGTTATACAGGAGTATAGATTCCAAATATAGAGTGAATAACTTCAGTAGCGGCGACAAAAATTGCATTCATACGGACAGATGGATGGATGGGGCGGAAAGACAGAGTCAATAACATAATCTTCTCACTTTATGAACGAGTATAAATAGACAAATCTGTGTTGATGTGTCATCTTTGTATAAATTATGCACAGTATACATCATTTATACATATTGCGTGGGCGTGGGCTACGCCACCGAAAAAGATTCTCTACCATGAAACAGCACCCAAGTATGTAGGTATTTGATCAATAAAAATGAACTTCAAGTTCAGTTACACATTTGTAAAAAATTATATTTTTTTTAATTTGAAAAATGAGCTTGCTTTTTTGTTATTTCTCGAGAATGTAATAACAGATTTTTTTAATCTATACGGTTCCTAAATCTGACTATGACACATCTTAATTTGGAATTAATAATGATTTCATTTTAAAAGTAACTTCAACTGATTTATAAATATATTTATGTTTACAAAATGTAAGGTTTGGTAAACAATATTTGTTTTTGTGATTCGATTGTTACCTAGTTTTATAATTTATTTACAAATAAAATCAAGTTCATCTTTCATGCAGAATGTTTCCAAGATATGCCAAATATTTTTCTAACTGAATTTATGTAGGGTACAAATTCAGAATTTTTCGTGCCCTACACGATCCGAAATTCGAATTTTTAAACACGAGCAATGTTGTTTATTATCAACTTTACACTTGCACACTTATACACAAACACGCACACGAAAAAAAATTAAAATATTGTCATATATACTAAATACAAACAATTTTCAAAATATTCGTAACGGTATTTTTGAAATCGCTCTGCAACAAACGACCGCCGGTGCAGACACCTTTCTGGTTGCGCTAGTGGTGACCGAATGATACATGATAAATTTAAACTTCGATGTTAACAGCGGTGCTTTTCAATTTTAACCTCGATAAGCGTCTTTTCGATATATCCCAATATCGATGATTTTATCGATTTTATCAAGGGAAGCAGCTCTGTCATTGTTATTACAAAGTGTGACCATAAGTACTGCGTTTATTTGGCGGGAAGTCAAATTGCTGATGTCGTTTATGTGTGACCCCTAAAGAAAATTCAAGTTTTCGTTTTTCACAGACCCCAAGATATCAAGTTTTGTAGTTTGAAATTCAGCTGTGTACTTTGGTGAAAATGAGTGTATTGTGTTATTTATTTTATTTGAAATGATTTCGGGAGTTGAAATATCCAGCAAAAAAGACTATTAACTTTATTATGGCATTTTAAATACAAATTCCAATTTTTTTAACTACATAATTTGCGCAATATCAAAAATACTTTTTTATAATGACCTAAATATTCATCGCCAAATAGTATCGATACTGAACAACATTTTGTATCGTGCCCCGTCAAAAGTGAAATCCTCGTAAGATCAACCCAAACCTTTGGAAACTCTACCTAGAGTAACGCAATCAAAGTTTTACCCTTAAAATGCCCCATAGTGATATGTATATTTTGTTATTTAAAAATAAAAAAATCGATACGATAGGTCAGTCTAACGTTGCCAATCGATAATAATTAAACAGCTACTCACCCCTAGTCAGTTCCAGAACACTTGCAATTTGTTTTTAGAGGAGTTTGTTGTCTTTTATCGGACAATTTTAGGAGGATTCGAGTTTAGTTTGTTTGAGGTCACTTGCAAAAAGAAAAAAACAATAAAACAAAATGGACAAACAATTGGAGGCAGATATTAATGCAAAGCCCATACGCAAAGAAATTTTAAATCCTGGTAACAAATACATCGAACTAAAACCAGGCACAAGGGTAAGCAAACAAGAGGAGGCAACAGTTGTGCTTGCAACAACTGCGCTGCAACAAAACTGGGCCAAGGCCGTCCCAGGCCTGAGACGGCTAGTGACACAATTTCAATTTGCAGGTGAAATTTCATTTTCAAACGCGTCGAGCCAACGATGTACGCGTCATCGACGATAGCAGGAAAATGAACAAGCCCATGGAGCTGGTGCTGGGCAAGAAATTTAAGTTAGAGGTGTGGGAGGTAATTGTGCAGAAAATGTCACTCAACGAGGTGGCCAAATTTACAGTACATAAAACGGTAAGCGTTAAAATCATTTCAACAATTCTGTGGACACCTTGTGGCCATTTAAAGCTCTTGATTGTATGTTAATTGATATTTCAATTTCTGATTTTACAGCTCTGTGCACAGTATCCGTTCATATCGAAGACGTTGCGGGACATTGGCAAAAAACCGGAGGAGCGTCGTCACTGCTGCGGCATGACATTGCAAAATGAGGGAGTGGGCTACGAAGATCTGGACGAGCTGCTACAAAGGCCCGTCGATCTGGAGTTTACTATCGAGCTCATCTCCATTGAGTTGCCCGAGCAGTACGAGAAGGAGCGCTGGCAAATGTCCGATGATGAGAAGATGATAGCGACGAACACATTGCGGGAGCGTGGCAACCAACACTACAAAGCTCATGAGTACGCCAAGGCGGAGATTTGCTATCGCGATGCCGTTGGCATGGTCGAGCAGCTAATGCTCAAGGAGAAGCCGCACGATGCTGAGTGGCAGCATCTGGCTGGCATTAAGGCGCCGCTATTACTTAACTATGCCCAGTGTCGTCTGCTCGCTGGTGACTATTATGCCGTCATTGAGCACTGTAACGAGGTGCTGAAACTAGATCCACGGAATGTAAAGGCGCTATTTCGACGTGCCAAGGCACATGCAGGTGCATGGAATCCGAATCTGGCGCGGCGCGACTTCATCGATGCATTGGGCCTGGATGCAACGCTCAAGTCAACTGTCACCAAGGAGCTGAGGGCCATTGAGGCGCAGCAGCATGAGCGCAACGTTCAGGATCGTATCCATATGCAGAAGCTGTTCTAGAATATAAGTTGTGCTAACGTATTGCTCATGCTCCTTGTTTATTGGAGCAGCTATACGCAGCGTTAACAGTTAGCCAATGCTTTTCTTTTCTGGCTAAAGGGTAGCTTCGTCTACTCGTTGGCAATGTACTGCTCCAAAGGATTTATAATGCTCTGTCTGTTTTTCAATCAGCTGCTCTGTTGCTGGACCCTATACAAGACCCTGTTCGTGGTTATCCGGCGGAAACAACGCAGACGAAGAAGACGCGGACGTTCGCGACTGCGTGCAAATGCACGAAAGAGATGGCGACAATGAATTGAATTCATTCACACAATGTTTTTCCATCCGTTACTCTCTCTTTCCCTTTCTATCTTAGCATTTGCATAATTTGTACTTTCATGTGAAACGGTTTCTGCAAGCCATAATTCTGCCTCCTAAAGGCGAAGTCACCAAATATTTAATCAAGTGTATATGTTGTATGTATGTGTATATGTGTAAATTAGATAAGTAAAGTACTTTAGCTCTGCTAAACACTAAAAAAAATTGTTACAAATATTTAGAAGCAAGACATGCATTTAGCATGCATGCATATGTGTATATTATACTTTAGTCTGTGTACTATATAATTTTTATATAGTCTCTAAAGCTCTAGCTAATTAAATACATGTGTAATAAATGTGCTTAGTTGTGGTCTACTCCTACACGTTTTTCTTTATGAAAACGGTTTACAACTGAAATTAAAGCTTAAGTGCTTAAATAATTGTTATACAAATTAAAATACCTTTAGTATTTGGTATGTAAAACAATTTAAGTTCAAATAATTGTGTTCAAAATGTAATTACTTAAGTTCGAGTTGCAACTTGATAAATTTACTGAAATGAGAATTAATAAATTTAATAAATGACAACCAATGTATTGTAGTTTAACTTACAATTACTTTTTGCACACTTTAAATTTAATTGCTTAAATGTTGTTGGTAGATATTTTATTTAATTACAACGATGATTCGTCTAATATTTAGTTAATAGGTGTGATGAACTATTGTTGTCGAATTTAAAAATTAAATAAAAATATTTCAATTTCAGGGAATGCGGGAGGATATATGTAAATGAACTTCTAATGCTATTTATATATTACATTTTGATAAAGTTTTTTTTATTATTTAATATTGATTATATATACACAAAATGGTTTCAGTTCCGTATAGAACAGACTATTATTATTAGGAGTGGCCTGTGCGAATGCACGAGATCGGCTGAGTCCAATATATCAACAACAAATCGGAATAAGCCTTAAAATTAAAATTAACATTCGCAAATGGCTTCACCATATACATATAAAGTTAATATACACAATAAATACATGGATAAAGTTAAGAGTTGGACTAATAACATGCTAGGTGTGCCTTTGGAAGCGAGACCGGTGCAGCTAGTGCGCCTAGAGACGCCACAGGCGACTGCTGTTGCCGCCGGCAGCGCCTTCCGCTTCGCCGCGCAGCTTGTTGTCATCGGTGCGCCAGACGAACGGCTCCAGGCGATCCTCGTCGTCAAGGAAATTATTGATTGCCTCCAGGCTGGCAATGTTCTCATGCAGCAGAGAATTGCAGCGGCTCAGCTGTTGGGAGACGCCGCGTATTTTGGCAAACTGCTCCGCGTAGGAAGCGTACGTCTTTTGCATATCCACAAAGCTGGCGAAGAGCGTCGTTATCGAGTTGCTAACCACCTTGGTGCGCTCGACAAGATGATTCTGTTCGCTGGCCACATGGCTGGCGCACAGATTTAAATGCGTCTGCATTCGGCCGCATATATTGAGCAGATGCTGCGAGTGCAAACGTTCCAGAATCTCCGCGTCCCGGGTATAGGTTGCCGAGCTGATCGACTCACGCAACACGGGCAGAAACTGCGGTATGCTGCGCATACGCGCCAGATCCGGATCGATATCGTCGTGGGTATCACGCGTGCCCGGTTTTACAATCACAATATTGTGGCTGGACGCCGTCGACTGTGGACGCTTCGGCTTGACGGTGGTGGTGATTCCGCCGGGATGCGACTTTCGGGCAGCAGCCCGACTGGCGCTGCTCTGTTGCAGCATATGGGCGGGCCTGTTACGTATTTTGGGCGAGTCCCCGATGGGTCGATCCGTATAGGAGACGTACGGCAGATCCGAACAGACGCTCAGCGGCGGCGAAGGCGGGCGACTGAGCTCGGAGCTAGTGGGCGAGGCGGTATCCGAAATAATTTGTTTACTAGCAATCACAATGCTGGCTGGCCCACTGCCATTGGCTCCATGCTGCAGCGCCTGCTGCTGATGTCTCTGATGCACAGCGCCTCCGCGGCGTTTGTTTGTGGCTGCCGCAGCAGCCGCTGTCAATGCCATCGCGCTGCCATCGCTCATTCGCACGGCGGGCGCTGCATGGGCCGTTTGTCCCGCGACCAGTGCCGGGTCGCGTCTCTCAAAGATCTCATGACCATCACCCTCCACGCGCTGCTGCGAATGCTCAGCACCCATTGCGCTGTGGCGATGCCCTGTATTGATTTTATCCCAGCAGCAGCGCCGTCGCCCGTGCTACTGGTCGAGCGCTATGTGTGTGTTCCTCTTTAGTCGTGTCTTTCTTTGGGTTTACCGAATTCCTTGTTTATCCCTGTATAGAATCTTGCCAACAGTTCTCTTTGAGCTGTAAATTACTATATTCCTATTTTTCCTTATTAGCAATCCATATCGAAAATATCGATGTTTCTAGTTCGATGCCTAGTTCGATATATCGATAAATCTATTTTAGTTCCGCTTTTTCGTAAAAATGAACTGAAAATTTAGCTTTTTTTTGGATGTCACTGACTGCTGTTTAAAATTGATATTTTTTTGTAATTATATCCTGAATTTAAAGATGCAGATGTACTATACCAATAAAAATTAATTTGCACAGATAATTGAGTATTTTTAATGTTAAATATATATGTACAAGTTGATTTTGAACTTAAGTGCCATATAAAAATGAAAATATTAATTGAAAATATCATTGTTATTGTAGCTTTTAAAGTTTCGACGCTAATTCCGCTTGAATGAATAGTCATGGTGTTGACATCATGTAAATCGATTAAAATAGAGATGGGTACAGTACCGCTGCAAACTTTCTTCTTTTTGAATGAAATGACAGGCTTTTTAAGTAGGCCAGCACGAAATACTTCAAAATTTGTATTCGAAGAGTTCGTGCTGAATTGTTGGTATCCAAAATAAAGAAACAATAAATTCATATAAGTTTCCTTAAATACAAGTAAGATTTGTGTACATTGCCTCTCTTTTACCAAGCAGAATTTATATTTATTTTCTTTTGAACCTAACCCCAAATACCCAGCCTGAAGTCCAGAGAAGAATACAATTAGTGACATGGAAGCACAATTCCCACTACCCCCAAATCTGCAACAACAAAAATCACTTGATTTATTGCAACTGCACGATATTCAATGTCTATATGCGCAGGCACAAAATCCTTGCTTTGTTCCACCGCAGAACAGACCCCCACCGCAGCCGTATAACCAACTTAATCTGCCAGCCAACGGCGGCGGCATAAGGCAGCTGTATAATCATGCGCAGAGCGCAATGCAAAATATTCCGGCGCAGCAGCCGCCGTTTAATGTTGGGCAGCATAGCACAAGCTTTGTTCCGCCGCAACCATATAACTACGCACTGCGTAATCCGTATAATGTGCCCCCGCCACATGGCCAGTTCCGTGCACAGATCATGGCTTACATGCCGCCACAGTACGGTCAAATGCAGCCGCCGTATTTCCATATGCCTCAATGCGTGAACTTCATTCCACTGCCGTGTGGTCAAGTGCATCCGCCGGATGCGCCAATTTTTAATCCACTCAATGTCAGTGGCCCTGCCGATAAGTTGCCTGGCTACAACGTACCCTTGGCCAACAACCAATCTAAGAAGCATACCTATGTCAACGGAACTCCTTATAATACCGAACTGCTGGAGTCCCCTGGCGAACCCGAATTTCCAGCACAGTTCTTTTGGCCAGACATGGATTTTGCAGAAGATGACATCGCAGATGAGGGCTACGATCCCTTAGACTATGTAAGCATTGAAAGGCGGCCAGAGTTGAATTGATTACGCATCTATATGTATGTGCATATCTTGCAGGCAATGCCAACGGATTACGGTATTCGCTTCTACAATCCAAATAACGGACCAGAGGGCGCCATACCAAAACGCTTCAAAAATAACAAGTTCAATTGCAATGCCAATGCCAAGAATGCTGAGCCCTCTCCGAAGCCGAAGCCAGAATCTCTCCTACCGGATATACCGCTTTATGAGGGAATTTATGGGCAGCGTGTGAACAATATTGGCCACGATGTCATGGCTTGCAACAAGACCAGCCAACAGGATGCAGTTCAGGGGCTGGCAGAGGCAGCTAACACTGCTGCTCAAAATTCGAAGGCAAAGTGTGGTCAGGGACGCGGTCGTTCGCGGGGCTTCATTCAATCCTTTGGGATCGTGGCGCCAATCAAACACTACAATCAGACGGCCAAGGAGAACGTGGCGGCCGCCAAAAATGTTCTATCCTTGTTCGAGAGGCCACGCATCAAAAATGGGATGATATAGATCAGTAGAAATTTGATAAAAAGTTGAATATACCAGTCAAATCACAAACTAAACGTAACACTCCTCCAAATGAACGCAATGAATTTTCCAATAATTAATTTCTTATTATTATTCCTATTGTACATTGACACCATACATTAAAAAGCAATTTAAAATAACAATATTTTTCATAGGAAAATCAAACATAAATAAAATAATCAATATATACTTGAGAATTTTTTTTCATTAATAAATTTTTAATTAATTTAAAATAGTCTGTTTTTAATAAAAATCAATAGCTGTTGTAAATAGTTGAGTGTCAACAAAGATAAAAAGAATATTACAATTAAATATTTAAAAGCTCAAAGCTAGTGAAAATATATATATAAATATATGTAAGAAAAATAGTTAATAAGAGAAAGATCTGATGAGAACACGTGTTATAGGCCATTATAACATAGGTATAAGAAAAAGTAGGTCTAGAGGGAACAGAGAAGTTCAGAAGACTTTTAAAAAAAGTGAAATCAATAATCAAATTTGTTCTACTCTTGGTTGATAACAATAGATTTATGAAAGCAAAAAATTTGGTTCTAGTGGGTTTTTTTTATATTGCGGTCACCGATACTTTGGCAGTTTTCCAGTATTATGTATGTACAATTAATCATAATTAATTTCTTATCTACTATTAATATATTAAGTCTAAAACTCAGCTTAGAATCAAAGCCAATTTTATACTTCGCCTATTTTCAACATATTATTATATAATTTATATTTTTTAACATCCTTTTAACTAAATTTGTGTGAATTCAAGCAAAAACTTTATGGTTTCATATTTATGGTTTGATATACATGTATGGTATATTCATATATGGGGAGAGCGAGTTCCTAGTTGAATTGACTTCCTCTCCTCTTTTTTTAGTTCTATATTTAATTAATTATTAAGTTATGTTCTAAGGATTCTATGCGAATTTTATTTAGTTTGATAGAATATTCGAATTCGTTTTCTTTCAGCTGCTCTCACTCTTAAAATAGAACCTAAGAAATGATTGAGCTCCTTTAATCGTAGGATAGTATTTTGGAATATGACTTGAATATTCACACGTGTCCAACATAAGTTTAGAAAATATGCTTGTTTATTTTTTTTTTTATTTATATATATGTGTATATATAATGGCTTTTTACGTTTTTTGTTTTATTTTTGGCGTGTTGTGTGTTGCTGACTTAGACCTCGTGGCGCATGCCGTGGTAGAAGATCTGTTTCTGGGCGGGAGAACGCTTGCCGAAGGGGCTCTTCTCGTTGACCTCCAGAATGTAATCACCCTTCAGATCGAAATCGGCCTCAATGCCCATGTAGGCGCGCTTGCCGATGCCATCGTTCTGCTTGTACTGCTTCAGCGAGTTGGCGGCAACGGCGGGGAAGTTGCGCTCACTGCCCGGACGCACGGACTCGGCAAAGTAGCGGGTAGCGCGCATGACAGCCTCGATGACATTCTGGGCACCGGGCACACCCTGGATGGGTCCGTTGGGATAGAAGTCAACGTCGCCGCAGCGCATTGGGGTACCCATCGACAGGCTGGAGGTGTGGATGACATCGACGAAGTCGGCATCGCCGCGCGACAGGCCAACAAGGTTATCGCGACGCTTGGACAGAAGCTTGGCGGGGTCCAGACCAGTGATGCGGCGCAGCTTGTGGCCGGTGTGAGCGGTAAACTCCTGACCAGCAGCACCGGCCACGTGAGCAGCAATACCCTGGCCAATCACATGAATGATCTCATGGGGCACACCCTTGTTGGTCAGCTCAATCAGAGAGTGGGCAACCATGGCGCCAGTGCTGGCCACATCGAGCATTGCGTACCGCTTGAAGTTGGTCAATGTGGAGCCCAAGTCGATGATCTGCCGAACCATACAAATTTGTTAATAACCAAAGGAGAATTTAAATAGCTTTCAGTTTGTATTCACTTACGATCAAATTGCCGCTTGTGGTCGAGGCTGATTTCCACTCATCGGAGGCTTCTTCGCTGGAAGTGGTTTCCTTGGAATCCTTGCTCTTCTCGTTGCGGGAGTTCTTTTGCTGCTCCTGCAGATTGTAACGCTGCAGGTAGGCCTGCTCCAGTTTGCGCATGGCTTTCTTGATGGTGGGCGTTGTCTGGGGCAGACCGGTCAGCACAATGGTGACCTCATCCTCGCCGAAGCCGGGCTGGGCCTTGGCCTTCTCCACAAAGTTGTTCAGCTTAGCCTCCACCTTGTCGCCGTTGGACTTGAGGATCCACACTGGAACGTTGCTGGGGCTGGGCACAAAGTTGGGCGTCAGATCGTGCTTGATGTGCGAAATGTGATCTATAGAGAAGTGCATTTAGTTTTACATAAGGAGCGCCCGGCTGCAGTCAATAGTGCTTACAGAGTTTCTCCACCAATTTGGCGCCCTTCTCGAGTGACATGTTCTCCAAGCGCTCGAAGGAGATGTCGTTCAGAGAAGGCGTACTCTCCAGCTCGTTGGCGCTCAACCATTTGGTTGGCTTCAGCTCGTTCTTGGAGGCACACGCGGCCGCCACCAGGCAAGCCAGCAGGCACAGTCTCAGGCTCATAATGCAGGGATTTCAGCTAACAGCTACAGATGAATGGTGTCCAAACGTTGAACGGCGTTTGATAACTGCTGCCCGTCAACGTTCGCTTTTTATAGTCCCAGCCGACACTAGGGACGCCGGTTGAACAGCGCTTACGACGCAGGTGTCAGTTTTTTTGCTGATCTTGGCAAGCGTGTGTCGCAAAGCTCGGCTAGACCAAAAACTGTTTAAGTTTGCATGCAAGCACAACAACAAGAACAACATCAACAAAAATAGCTGCAGCGATGTTCTTATCGCAGTGCCCTTGCAAACCCATATTTAGTTTTTTGAACCCGCCAATCGTTTGCAATCTCCATTGATTACCAAATTGCAGAGCTTCTTGCAACAAAGTAATTCAATGCTGATTCGATTTGATTGCAGGCCACTTATCGATTATCAGCAAATCGATGTAATCGCCATCGCCGTCGATATCCGGGTAACACAAATTTCAGTTGAAATTGAATTGTCCTTTTTAAAATTTTTGTATATATTGTATTGTATTAACAGAAAAACTGTTGAATATGTATAAGCACATGACTATAATCAGTTGTTCATTAAACTTTTGACTCGTTTCGCTTACCTAAGTACAAAATATCATTGCCTCAACTTTTCGTTATAAGTACGTATGTATATGTACGTGTGTATGTATGTATGCATGTATGTATATATTATTATTATGGTTAAATACCGGAAGGGTGGTCAACTTGGATATCAAATATAATTCCACTTAAATCTTAATTTTTATATTATGGCTTCCAACTTGAACATTCTGTAAATATAGCCCGAAATAATTTTACACAAATCTCGCATCTGATCTATATTATTTTTATGTATGAGTAATGTATCATTATTAAAGTTTTAAACAATCAACTGGGATTTGAATTCTCGTTATATACAGCCCATTGATTCTCATATGCACATTTTGCTTGAATCCACATTGAGTACGTCAAGAAGGCATACAAATGTATTTATTTATATAGTTGGACCTATGTAATAGCTAAGTTTATAAAACACGTTTACTTATATTAGTGTAGCCAATGCCCACGCAGGTCATTAACACCTTTTGCGCACCACGCACATCATCATCCTCCTCATCATCGGCCTCGGGATTTTCCAGTTTGAATGTGATGGAGAAAAAGTCACGCAGATGCTGCAAGAAGTGCACAGTATATGTGGATAGTGCACCTGAAATACAAGTGTGAGCTCAAATGAAATCTTTAAAAATTGCAAACATGCAAACGGACGCACCTGTTAGAAATTTGGAAACATGCTTTTGGCCCAGGGCCATGTAGAGGGCAGCCAGCCATTGGTAGGCGGAATCACAGCAGCCACCGCGATAGATTTCATCCAGAAGTCGCATGGCGACGTCTCGTCCCAAATCTTCTGGTATGGTGGGCGTGTCCTGCAAGTCAAGCCGCATAACATAAGCATAAACATACAACAAATTGAATCGAGCGCTTACCGACTCCTCCCTGGTGCTGGAAATGCAATCGGCAGCAAAGCAAACACCGTCTGTGGTCTCGGCCAGCAGGCAGATGCCGAAACCCGGTGAGTTGCCCGACATTTTGCCGCGATTTTGATCCGTATAGATGTAAACGTCGGGCAGAAACTTGAGCATACACCCCTTGGCCGATTCCACGGTGCGATTGGCCATCGCCGGGGACACCTTGCACGCGTAGACAGTGCCCCGAATGCGCTTAACCATGCCCTGCTGCTGGAACTGTATGGCCCGCAGGCTCTTGCGCACGGGGCAGGTAAAGACCACCTCACCGCCACCAAGTGGCGCAACACCGCGACGCACCACTTTCAACTCCAGTCCCTCATCGACCAATAGAAAACGCTTCAGCAGGGAGAGTGCAGCACCTTTAATATGGTCCACCGATGGCGAGTCTTTGCTGTTCGTGACGCCGCGAAGAGTACACTGCAGGGGCATCTTGCAGAATGGGCCCAGCGCGATCAACGCATCCAAATAATAGCCAATGCCGCGCTGAACACAGCAGTCGTGTTGCAACGGGCCGCCGTGCAGCAGGCCGGGACTGAACATGACACTGGTACCGGCGGGATTCAGTTCGATTTTGGTGCCATTGGTCAGCTTGTCCAGTAACCGTATTAGACTAATCTCGTACTCCCGCAAACCAGGCGCCTGCTCGTCATCGGCGCGTATTTGTGCGATTTTAACTGGCTTGCCGCTCAGACAGGACAGCACAAGACGTTGCTTTAGAAAGTTACTGCCTCGATATATAAGGCAATTGCCTTCTTGTGCAATAGGCGGCATGCTTGTCAATTATATTTATTCAATTCTGTAAATGCCTTCTCGTTGCGCACGTGCGTCAAAATTGTAAACAATAGAGCTGGAATTCAATCGATAACAATCTATCGACACGATGTACTTCTGTGGATATCGCAAGATGCTGACCATTGAAGATTGCTATTTAATTGTCACTCCTCTCTAGGCGAAAAATTATTGGAACCCGTTAGAGCGCCATTCTTTCACTTCGTAAGAAACCACCGCTGAAGCAATGTCGAGCCGTGAAAATACTACTAACTTTTCGTTTGTAAGTGCTGCTAGTTCAGAGACTTTAGCTGAAAACAATGAATATGTTATATGCCCATATGGCAAAGCGCATCGCATGTTGCCATGGCGCTTGGCAGTGCATTTGATTCGTTGTGCTCGGAATCACAGCAGCTCGAATTTGGTTCGTTGTCCATTTAATAGCACTCATTTGGTGAAGCCTGAAAAGTTGCAGGTTGGTATAATTATTATAATGATTATCATCGTCACAAACATTCTCCTGTATTAAAGGCCCATTTTGACGAATGCGATTTTCGTAAAACCTACATGCACTTTAGGAATCCAGATAAATTGCCACCAACGGAACCAAGTGCGTCAACAATAGATCTCGTCGAGGCAACTGAGAACTGGGATGAAGAGCCGGCAGTTCCTAGCTATAATCCTCAAGCTTACTGCGAGTACAACCCGATTATTCGGAACTTGCAAGGTTTGCCTCCGTCTGAGCGCAAAAAGTTCCGCGAAAACGAACGCAGGCGCCTTAAGGAACTAAAATAATTCAAAACTTAATCTACGTTACATTTAACACATGTGTAAATGACATTAAACACATTTATTTCCTAATTAACGCTTTCATTTGAATCTTCGATTTAAGCTCAAGAATTACATATATGCCAAATATTTACATGGAATTCGTTTGCTTGTAAGGCGGGTAATCGCATCTGGCAACTCCAAAAACAGTGTGACCAGTCATAGTAATTTTGTAAAAATGCACCTATTTCAGTATTTTTTGTTTAAGCTCAGTAAATGAATCCGTATACTAACCTTTGCAACTTTCAGTCACACTAACCAACAGATGTTACTCTCAGTGGATTTTTTGTCGCGTACGCTTCGGCACGGATGTCTTATTTCCCAAGCAATTTTTTTAACTTGAAATATTACATTTTGCTACAAGTTTAATAAAAATAAATATACAAATTGCACAGTTAATTAAAAAAAAAAAAAAACAAAAAAATTGAATAACCCAAGAAGCTTATATTGGAACACGAACATACCTACTAACAGTAGTGCATAGTAGGTGCATTGCAGGTTCCAATTTCTTGGCCGTGTGGGTGTTTGATAGGCATTTTTTGCTGTAAGCACCGACGCAACGGTGATTATAAGATATTTTTTAAAAGTTCAAAACATACCTACATTTGTAGAAAGTGAATTATTGAAAACTACAATTAAATATTCCATAACAGATCAAACGATTATTTCCAATTGCATTTTGTGTGCATTCTATTGCGAACGAACCCACGCGTAGCAGAGAATTTACAGTCACACACACACACACACACAAACCTACCTACCTACTTACATACATACGGACGAATTTCAACGCGAAAAGCAAGCTGCCAAGCAACAACAATAAAACAGGCTCCAGCAATTGCAGCGCGCCAACATTACCGTCAACGTCGCTGCATTTAGCCCAGCGTTAACGTTGACGTTGTTATTGTTGTTGTCGCCGCGACTGTAGGCTGCTGCAGACGGACAAGAGCACAAAAAGCAATCAGAAAATACACAAGCTGCGGTAAGTGGAGAGGAGTCTCGCTTGTATTTACATACATACATACACATCAAATGTATATGCGCTAGTGTACATTGAGTAATAATAAGAATATATCAGTAAAAGGAACGAAAAAAAAAATAAAAAAAACCGGCATTTGCCGGCAAATAATACAAAGCAAAAATGAAAATAAGCTCAAAATAAAAAGCAATTACTTGCACATTCACACATCTATCTGTATACATATTTATATTTACATATGTATATATATATATATATATATCTTTGTATTTATGTGTACAAGCAACAGTACATGACGAGCGCATTGTGTCCATGTTTTAGGACACCAGTTGCCAATGTTCAAATGCTGCAAATGAGGGCGATATTTTCAAATTAGATTTTAAATTGTTTAGGACTCGCAACGATTTAAATGTAAATATATACTAATATAAATGAGTGTATGTGGTGTGGCGTACGTGATAAATTCGGCCGGCATTCACGCACACACAAACAGCTTCACCCAGGGGGGAGGGCGACTAGAGAATACAAACATGCGCGCCAACTTGTTTTTCTTCCTCTTCTTTTCGCTCGCCGTATTTTTCGGCAAGCTTCTAGTGCATTCCATGGTTTCATTCCACTGTTTCTAATTTGTTTTTGTACTCTTTCGTTATTTTCCTCTGTTCGTCGTTGTGATTGACAATATATTCGGCCTATGTTGTTGTTTACGCATACGTACATACGCACAAATATTTGTTTTTTTTTTTAGTAAGTACTGTAATTCTATTTTTTATATTTACATATATATTTATATGTAAATCTTTACCAAAGTAAGGGTTGAGAGTCTCTATTCATTCATGACAAATGATATTCAAATAAAATAATTACTTAACGTAAGAAAGGGTGAACCAATATTTATTGCCACTACTGTTTTCATGCAGCATACATTGCTGTTGCTTTCTCAACCGTTGTCCTATGTGTGCTCAAATATATTGCGACGCAATTTCGGCACAGCGTCGTTTTATGTTTTCTGAGGGGAATGTTGAGAGCGATTACATGCACGTATCAAAACACCGACAACATAACATACGTATATGTATATACATGTACATATGTATGTATGTGTATATAGAGATACGTATACTTTAGCATTTATGCTAAAGGAATTGTTAAAAGTGTATATTTGCCACTCCCGTTGTTTCTCTGGAATTAAAGAGAGGGAGGGAGATGGGCTCACAACAAGTGCGAAACAAAAACAATAACAAAGCAAGACGGCAATAACATAGAAAGTTTGTAAGAGGGGAATAATTTTCAAGGTTAAACCGGGCAAAACAAACATAAAACCGGTTACAACATATAAATACATATGTATTGAAAACATACATATGTTTATGTAGTTTATTATGCCTACATATGTACATTAAAAATAAAAGTAAGAACATGGGACAACAGCGTCGCAAAAACATTGTGTGTATGCATAGAAATACATACAAATCTATATTTATGTACATACGTACATACATAATGCACATGCGGCGGTTTGCATACAGAAAAGCCCAAAATAAGATATAATAAAAAGAAACGGTGCTGCTGTCTCTTGTATGCATTCGATAAGTATGCATGCATTCATATGAACATATCGATGTGTGACAACTCCGCTTGAAGTTCACTTATTGGGAGTAAGCGAGATGACAATAATGTTAGTCCATCGCAGGGATGAAAAGCTAACGGTGCGGCGGCAGTTATGCTTTTGTGTGCGTGTACGTGCGTGTGACCTTGAAATTGTGCAGGGAGCTAACTAAGGGAGTTTTAAATGCGTTGCTTACGTTTTTACATGCACATGTATGTAATTGCCTAAATGCGATGAAGAACCGCTGCGCACTGTAAAAGTGTACATGTATGTGTCCACATAAATTTGTTGCCTTATATTTAAGCTTTTAATTATGTATCTAAATATATTGTCGCCCTAGAAGCATATTTCACCTAGCAGCTTTTAAATAAATAAAAACAAACATGTAAAAATAAAAATAAAACCAAAACAAAAACAAATATGTATGTGCATATGTTTATTTATAGTTTTTTTTAGAGCGTTTTATTGCGTTTGCTATTCTTTTCTATTCTAGTCAATTCGCTTGTTGTTACAAATAAAAAACAGCAGGAAACTTGTAAAAGCAATAAATTAAAGTAACTTATCCGATTCATTTATTTTTATAGTTATAAAGTCGTAAACACTATCAATGAATTATTATTATTATATTTTATTATTATTATATTTTGTTTGTATTTTCAATATTTTGGTAATCGAACGATCCATAGTGGCAAACAATTATTATGGATATTGGGTTGGTGAAATGTCCGTCGCGCTGTCCGTATGAAGGCCAATATTGTTTTTCTGCTAGAGACGTGAATCTTGGAATGTATAATAGATGAACCTGCGTCAGGTAGTCTTAAGGTTTTTTCGGTTACGCGATTAAATGTTGATACCTAGTATATATCTTACTCAGATTATCTTCTCTAAAGATTGCAAAACTATTTTTTTTTTGCCTACTGGTTATATTGAAAGAGAGTATTGAGTAGTCGGTTAAACTCGATTGCAACGTTCAAACTTGGTTTTTTTTTTTTTTTTTTATGTGATCTTTTTGTACTTACTTTTTTTTATTTTTTGTTATTTTTTTGTTTTTTCTCAAAGTCCATTATAACTAACCAAAAGAACAAAGAAACAGAGAAAGAGAGAGAGAGGGAGAGAGAGAACAATATATACATTTAACTATAAAGATAAATATAGATTGGAGAGAGATCAAAACTTCGAGAAGCAACTGTGTTTTTTACTGTCATCACCGTCGTTGTTGTTGTTGTCGTTGTTTTTGTTGTAGCAGCAGAACAGAAGGAAAGAGTGAAGGCGATCCACTCAAATTAATCCAGAGCAACTGGGAGCCGGGAGAGTAGGGAGTTCAGAGCGCATCGCCATGGAGCTGGAGTCGAAAATCAATAAAAAAGCCAACGGTGACGCCTCCGGCGGCGAAGGTGGCTCCGATTCAAAGGAGAGCTCTGTGGAACGTGAACTGAACGGCGAGATTGAGGCGGTCGAGCTGAACGGCGGCTCCTCCAATGGCCATCATCATGGCGGGCACATGAAGAAGCCGCTGCCCGTCGGCGACGGTCATGACGGGCGCATCAAACGTAAGGCGAAGCGCCTACTCCAAAGACAAAACAGCGGCAGTGGCAGCGGTGCCAGCGTCAACTCGACCACATCGCTAACCAATGGCAGCGCTGCGTCCGGCGGTGGTTCGGCTCCAAGTTCAGCCAATTCGACGCTCTCATCGCTGGCCAACGGCATGCTGCCAGCGGGCACGGGCTATGTGGTGCCCCATCGACGCTGGAAGAATAGCCGAAGGTCCCGTAATTTGACACGTGGTCGTGGCCTGCCCAAGAAGGGCGGCGCCGGGGGCAAAGGTGTATGGGGATTGCCCGGCTCGGAGGCGTTGGCTGAAGTCTATGAGGACGAGAATGATCCGAACTATGATAGCGAGTGCAATGATCGCAACGTGGAGCTGCGAGAGGTAATTACCGAAATTACGCCCGAGGAGTTCTTCAAGCTCGCCGAGCCGATTGTACTCGAGTATTATGAGCATGGGGACACGCACGAGGTGGCGGTCAGTTTCGATGAGATACTGCAGAGTCCGTTGCGGGAGTACATCACTAGCATTCTGGTGGAGATTGCTATGGATCACAAGGACTCGCAGCGGGAGATGACCTCGGTGCTAATATCAGATCTATATGGTCGCGTTATTACTGGCAAGGACATCGAGAAGGGCTTCAACATGCTGCTGGCCAATCTTCCCGATCTCATACTGGACACACCCGAGGCGCCCGTCATGCTCGGCAACTTTATGGCCCGCGCCATTGCCGATGACTGCATGCCGCCCAAGTTTGTCAGCCGGCCCGAGAAGAACCAGCAGCTGAATGAGCACGCCGAGCAGGCGCTCCGTCGTGCCGACGCACTGCTGCACAAGCAGGTGTGGGCACATCTGGACAATGTCTGGGGCATGGGTGGTCCCCTGCGACCGGTGAAGACCATCACCAAGCAGATGACCCTACTCCTCAAAGAGTATCTGTCCTCCCGGGATGTGGCCGAAGCGCAGCGCTGCCTGCGCGCCCTCGAAGTTCCACACTATCATCACGAACTCGTCTATGAGGCCATTGTCATGACCCTCGAGTCCCTCAGCCAGACCACTGAGGAGGCTATGTGCGAGCTGCTCAAATCTCTGGATCTGACGTGCCTGGTTCTGCCCGCTGGCATGGAGCAGGTTAGTAGAGAATTCTATTATATACTTAAATCTATGTGTCAAGTTCCATAAATGCCATCTTCCCAGCTAACTTTACGCTGCTCCATTTTCCCTATGAAAAGTTCATTCTTGAAGAATTTTCAGGTTTATTGTCCGATCTTATAATCTTCAAAAAAAGAAAAAGAAAATCTGATGAACTTGTTTTGAATATCGTATAGGTTTGGCTAGTCCTCCTAATCTATAAAATATATGTATATATATACATTGTTTTCTTGGTGCACGTGATAAAAATAGAATGAAATATATTAGACTTAGATAAGATTTATTAAAAACAGTCGTAAATTGTTGACCTTTTTGGAAAAATACCAAAAACTTATTTTATTATAAATAGACATTCATTGTATGTAGGTGAAAAACGTAGCACAGTGGTGCAAAATATAATTTGACGTGAACCATCTATAACAATGTTATTTGTGACTTAGTTTTCACTTAAAAAAATCTGTAGATTTTAGTGATATATTTTATTGATACCAGATCGCTTACATAATATACCAACTATTGTTCAATTTAAATGTTACTTAAAAAAAAAAGAATATTTATTTCCACAAGTCACGAATTTCATTGCATAAACACTGATAGTAACTTGGTAATAGAATGAAAAATTTACTTTCGCTTTTACTACCTGTGTGTGTTTACGTAGGAACATTGTATATTATATATCAATGTTTATGATTATTTTTTTTTTCATTTTGCTTGCAGGGTTTCATGCGGGTCTACGATGATATGGCGGACATCGTGCTGGATGTGCCATTGGCGTATATAATACTCGATCGATTCGTAGAACGCTGTAATCGTGCCGGCTTCCTAACCGACAAGATTATCAACAATGTGCCATCACGGTAAGTATAGTAACAGAACAGCCACCCATCCCACCCCTCGTTATCGGTATGCCTCTGTTTGTGTATGCGTGTGTGTGTGTGTGTGTTGAGAAAGCCCGGCCCACTGTTCGTCCCACCTGTAAACCGTAACTAACAACAACAATGAACGGCAGTCAAGCCAATAAAAGCAAAAGCAAAGAAACGAAGAAAAAAATAAAAACAATTCGCTTTTACGTAATCTTGTGTCAGTCATAGCGGCTCCCCCGTCAACAATATATAGCCCATTATTTTGTTTTCGCTGTTTTTATTATGGTTCTGGCTGTGCTTGTATGTAATACACACAACTACACACATACATATGTATATATATGTATATATGTTCGTATGTACATATTTATTTATATGTACATATACATCTCGATACAGCTCATCAACTTGTTTTTTATTTTTTGCCGGCATTTCGCAGCTCCTCTTTTTGACTTGTTTATTATTTTGTGTATTGCCCGACGCTTCGCTCTTAGCTTTTCGTGTTGTTTTTATTCTACGTTTGCCTTGCCTCATTTTCTCAATCTTATAATGGTGCGTGTGACTTTATAGGTATGCGAGCTTATGTCTGTGTGCGTCTGTATGTATGTATGGGACTGTTTGTTTATTAAATTTCTATTGCGCAGTTTGGTTTTTGCGCGTCGTCGTCGACGTCGTCCACGTTGCTGTCGCCGTCAGCTTCGGCATCTACGTTAGGTTGGGGCAGTCGCCGGCGTCGTTTGTGGGGCCGGTTTATCAGGCGCCGGTTAGTTATACATTGTATACTTGCCAACATATACATATATAAATACATGCATATGCGTATGTATGTATTGCGTATACCCTTTCAGAAAAGTAATTTGTTTTTTTTCTTTCTAAATATTTGGCTGTTATGGACAACAGCATTCGGAGTTGTTGCTGTTGTATTCGATTACCCCAAAATAATATTTTATTATTAGTTTATTATGCTTATTTTCATTCATATCAAATCCATTTCTTTTTTTAATTTTTATTGACGCAATTTTAAACTGCAATTGCACCACAATCTAAAATATGTATGTATATTGAGAAAATTATCGATTTTATTATGTACGCCTATTATTTCTGTACATACATTCTTATTTATAAGCAATGTACAATTCTTGTGTAAAGTATGCATACATAGATATATTATAGGGTAAACAATTGTCGGTTTTTGTTAAAATTCCAAGTGTTTTTTCTTTGTTATTGACTCTTCTAAGATTACTGATTTCGTTGTTTACTTATCGCGCTACCTGCACTATTTATTTTACTAGTGTGACCTGCTTGCAATTTATTTATAACTTTAAATGCATGACTGTGTGCTTTTATCGATAATGCTTATCGATTGCGTATCGCTGGGCGCGCCAACTACACGAGAGCGCAACAAAGTTTTGGCATTGATGTTACAAGTAGTTGTTATTGTTTTTCATGTGGTTGTTTGTTGTTTGTTGGGTGGTGGTGCAACAACCTGCATGTGGCTCAAGATCGTGAGTGCTGCGGAGAAGGTAAAAATGGCGGCAAGCGACTGCCGTTGCTGTTGCTGTTGCCATTGCAGTTGCAGTTGTTGCTGCTGTTATCGACCTGCTTCGCCACACCCACAAAACAACAACAGCAAAAACAACAACAACAACAGCTACCAACAGCCAGCCGTTGCTTGGTCGGTCTATGGGCAGTTGTAGTTGTTGTAGTAGTAGTTGGTTTTTTTTAGTTGTTGTTGTAACTGCATTTTGCATTCGCCTTGGCTGCGGCTGTTGCTCTTTGGCACTTAACATAGTCAAACAACAACGACAACAGCAGCATTCACTTTATAAACATGAACGTCGTCGCGACATCGCAGCTCTGAATACCCTACAACTTATATGCATTGAAGTGTATATAGTATAATGCTTCAAATGTGACTGCCAAAATAAATAAATCTGCTAAGAAGCGCGTTAACAATTTTTTAGATAGCGGGTGACCTCATCCAAAGATTGAGACCCTGATATCCCGGCCACGCCCACTAGAATGCACCCCAGCCATCTCGCCCCCACGACTAGTGAAAACATATATCCGCCATAGTATTAGAGCTAGCGATCCCAAATAATAAAAGTATATAAATAGTCACCCCACTCATGGAGAATAATTTTCCAAGCCACGCCCCTGTAAATCGTAAACACACGTATTATAGTTCATATGTACTATATATACATATAGTATTTTCCATACATATCATAGGATTTGCTGATACGACTAAGTTTATTCATATATAAATAAATATATACAGTGCTGGAAAGAATAATAGAAACGACATGTCTTTAACATTTCGAACCATATTTTATTTGATTTTTTAATTTATGTTGTTTGGATTTATGGCAATTTACGTTAAAAGTAAGAGCAGTTTTTGACCATGTGTCTAGTGATCTATATTTACGCCGAAGGAGTAACTGGTGGATTCCGAGGCTTGTCTTCTATAAAATCGCGTTATCACAGAAATAATACAGACCTTTAAAGTCCTTGAAGTACAAAATAAATTTCACTACTTGAATTTTTAGACATCCAGTTATTTTTTTTTTTTTTTTTAATCAATTCAATAAACATTAAATAAAAATAATATTTAAACCAAAATAATATCGCAGAAGAAAAATAAAAATGTTCGATACAGAAATATACCGTTTCTATTATATTTGCCATCACTGTACATTTGGACTAATAAAGCTTAAAGCTTTGAGGTTTATGTAGGTTAAAATTTGATACTGGCCCGGCCGGCACTTCAGATAAACCTAAACCAAACCAGTGTTGACTTGTGCACGCAGCGGAACTAGTTTCGAGTTGCAAGTTGCTCACCCCCTCCCCCTCCTTAATGTGCCCCCCTTAATGCTCCTTCCCAACCTACCTTTTTTGTTGTTGTTGTTGTTGTTGTTGTCGCACAGCTGTTTTGTAGCTGCAGTTTTTCGTGCAGAGAGCCGAGAAAAAGGGTCAACGGTTGAATGAACTCAAATTCTGCAAATTCGTTTAACGCGTCAAGATTTCTTATTTGGCCTAAAACAGGGTATATTTATATATTCTTGATCAAGACAAGTCGATATGTTTTATTTTCAAATTCGAAAAACGCAATTCGTGATAATAAACTAAGCGAATATTCAAGAGTTGAGTACAGGATATCTGCAAGTCGGGCGCTGCCAACTAGAGCACTCTTGTTTTTGGTTTTTGTTGCCAAATTGGCAAAGTGTATTTTTGTAATGTTCTCTGGGGGCTTTTTGTAATTTTGTTTTTGACATTGCATAATGCGTATTTTGTCTTTTTGGCAATGCGTTACGCAGCTGTGCTCGTTAAAAGTTGGCTTGAGCTAAAAAAAAAACTGCATTTTAATTGCATCATTTTGTTGCATTACGCATATTGAAATGTTAAAACAAAATAGAAATACTTAAAAAAAATATACTTAAAAAAATGGAGTACCTAAATTTAAAAAACTTACGTTTGGCTAAGACAGGCTGTATGTGATATTGATTGATATGATATCGTGTTTCTTTTTTATTTCTTTTTAATTAACTCTCTTCTTCTTTCTGTTTTGCAGTGGACGCAAGCGTTTTGTCTCTGAGGGCGATGGTGGACACATTAAGCCGGCCACTTTGACCATGCACGACTAAAAACCGAGCGAATGATTGACTTTTCTCCACAGCAAAAACAAAAACAAAAAAACAAACATAAAACAACAAAAAAAATTACAACCAACAACAATATCACAAAAAGCTACAACAACACTAGTGAGAGCGAACAACAACAACAGCAGCGGCAAAAGCATAATGGAAGAAGAGACGAATTGAAAACAAAGCAAAAGTTGTTTTTGTTGTGTTGTGTTTGCTCATGATGGAATAACAAAATAGAGGTCATCATTAACAGCATGGATGAAAAGTAGAGGAACGCGTAAAGCAACAACAAAATAAAAAACCGGAAAAATAACAACAATCAATCGGAAATTGATCTCCGTTTAAACTATATGAATAATATATACATATACATACATATATCTACATATAAACATAAAATTATTTTAAATATTTGTAAAGTAAACTCAAAGAAATCCGCGGCAAAAAGCAAAACAAAAAACCAAAAAAAAAAAAAACAACTATAAAAAACAACGACAAGAGAAACAGCAATAGCCACACACACTCACAAACATAAACACACACACACATACACACACATCTATGGACAGACACTCTGCACCCGCATCAAGTGGGCAAATAGAGAGAGGGGGACGGAGCGAGCGCGAAAAAGCTGCTGAGGGCGAATTTCGTCGCAGCTGCAGTAACTGCAACTGCAAGCATATTTACTTATACGGAACTGTTATACACACACACACACATACACAACACACACAAACACCAATACTAACACATCCACACACAGACACCGTTATTATTACTAGACTATAACACGCAACTACAATTTATTATGATATATACAACTAAGTTTAAGAGATCCATGCAAACAGAAGAAAATAATAGTTACAGAAGATTACATTACGATTGTGTTATGTTTAAGATTTTCATGCAACAAAAGAAAACAAAATTAAACAATTGCAAATTTAATGGGCACCAGGTCTTGCACCCTTTAAAAGAAAAAACAAAACGAAGAAAACTAATTTAAATTTGATAAATTCGTTAAAAATTTGTTTTTGATTGCATCACAAAGTTTGCGGTGCGTGTAAATTTGGTATCCATTTATTATTGTATTTTACACACACAATCGCAGCAATAATAAAATTTGCAACACAATTTGTTACTCTTAAGTTAGAAGCATTATTTGTCTTGTTGTGCAAAGACTCATCCATACAAACTAAATTCATTATATTATTAATATAAAAACCACATTTTTTCACTCGCATACTTTGAATAAAAACATATATATTTTATGCGCATTTTTTAAATATAAGCTTCCATTGTTTCTACTACCATGATTTTGCCATGTTTTCCCATGTCTTTATTTTTTTTTTATTATTATTTGTATAACAGTTTGGAAGTAATCATCGGAAAGGCTTAGAGTTTTTTCCAAAAAATTTTTTTGTATAAATGTTTTGGTTTTAGTTTGCTTTGCCTGCTTGAGAAAGAAAATTAAGATATATTTTTTTTTATTATTATTACTAAACGCATTGGACACAACTGTACTTTGCAGAGAAATTTGTCGTGTGAGAATAACTTGCACCCACACAAATTATAAGATATTACCATACATATACATATATTATATATTATATACAACTATTGTGTTAAATATACTTAAAAAAAATAATAAAATGAACAAAAACATTTCATTTCCAATCGAGTTTTTGCTGGAGATTAGGTGGCATCTGGCGGCTCCAGCTTTACCTCACATCAGGACCGCCCCATGCCAACGCCAACTATAGAGGGCATCATCACAGACCCAAGCGAATCGCCGGCATTGCCCACTACGCCGTGCAGCTGCAAGTGCTTGCGGTAGTTGGTAAAGTGCTCCAGGTACTGTTTGACCGTGTCCATCGGCTCGTAGATGTCGTTTTGTTTCGCATGCAACTGCTGCTGGCCCATTGCGTTCATGATCGTCTGTGTGGTAAAGTAGGTCGGATACTCCTTGGCCACGCTGATGCCGAGGAAGCCCTGCAGCATTTCGCGTATCATTTCCCAGCAGTATGACAGCGTCACGCAAGGCCTGTACTCAATCTCGATGAGTATGCCCTTGAAGTGCTCCATCATGGTAACGGAGCCCAGTTTGATGACGAAGTCGCCGTACTCAAAGCGGGCGCCGCGTGATTCAATTTTCGTTTGTTTCTTGGATGTGAAGGTGGACGTCATCTTAAGCATTAGCAGATCGAATATGCTATCGGCCACAAGGGCAACTTGTTTACCAGTCCCATTGTCAATAATAGAGAACGTGGAAGCCGGATACTCTGAATTGTGCAGCACATGAACGGCTCTCGTCGGTGTGCCGTGTTGTGGTGTCGAAATAAACGTCTCGCAGTCCACCAGAAATTGGCCGGCGTGCGTTGCGCCCAGTGAAAGCAGGCGCTTGCCTAGGTGATCAATTATGTGGGCGCCGGACTTGCCCTCAGGCAATGGATACGGTTGTAGCACAGTTACGCCCATTTCAAATGGTTGCCTGCAAATAATTGATTTTTTGTTATATTGTTTTTAAAAAACAACCTTTTCTTAAATTTTGGAATAGATGTGACCAAATATTGTAAGTTGATAAAAGATACCTGTTCAAAAAATACTCAAAAACTGTTTGCTACAAAATACTGTAAAATTGTACAAATTATGACTAGCTGGCAGCACTGTCTTTGTATTCCATATCGATATATTTAAATATTGAATAATAAGTTGCTTATTATTTTATTTACTAATATAATTGACATCCAGATGAATTTTGATAAAAATTGTTTTTTTTTTTTGTTTTTAAAGAAATCAATACGAACCGATATTTGTAAATAGAGCCTCTTTAAAATATTGACACGACACTGATATCGAAAATGAAATATGTCAATAAATAATATCGATAAAATATCAACAAATCATATCACAAAGCTGTTGTGAGTGGGTGGCGGAGTTTGTGTGTCTGGTTGGTGTCCTACGCAAGCATGGCGGATAAACGAAAATACAAGAGATCGGTAATTATATGCAATATAAGAAATGCACGCATGTATAATGTTTAACTTTGTCTATATGCAGAAAGAGGAAATTGCCCGCGAATTCGATCTGCCGGAGCGCAAATCGAAAATAGCAACAATACTTAAGCAAGATGATCAGGCCTATTGTATTTGTCGAACATCCGACTGCTCCAGATTCATGATGTAAGTTGAATTAGCTCGTTGACCCTTGCTGCGACTGATGAACACCCTTTGCAGTGGCTGCGACGGCTGCGAGGAATGGTATCACGGCGACTGCATTGGCATCACCGAGAAGGAGGCCAAGCACATTAAGCAGTATTACTGCAGCAAATGCAGGAAGGAGAATCCCGAGCTGCAGACCATATTCCGGCTGGTGGCCACAGAGCGCGCGGCCGCCACAGCTGCTGCGTCAACAGGTGCCGGCAGCAGCAACAGTTTTGGCGCCACAAGCGGCGCACAGCCGGGCCATGCGGCTGCTGGGGCGGCTGCGGCAGGCGCTGGCGGCACGGGTGCTACATCTGCAGGCGGCCGCAAAAACAATAGCGTGGCCAAGGACACAAAGGCCGCCAGACGATGCGGCACTTGCGAAGGTTGCCGGCGACCCAACTGCAATCAGTGCGACGCCTGCCGCACTCGCGTTGGCCACAAGCCGCGCTGCATCTATCGCAATTGTGTGATGCAGGGGCCGCATCCGACGAATGCGGGCACGGGCACGGGCACGGGCACGGGAACGGGGACGGGGACGGGTCGCAAGCGGGATAAGGCCAATGCGACACAGCAGCAGCAGCAGCAGCAGCAGCGGAAAAACAAAGTGGTGCGCTCCGTTAGCCCGGAGGTGTTTGTGCATCCAGAGCTAGAGGGGCTGCGACAATGCCATGGACCCAGCTGCCGTTGCCAGGCCCGACCGCAGAGTAAATACTGCAGCGACAAGTGCGGCTTCAATCTCGCTACGAATCGTATATTTCAGGTGCTGCCGCAGCGACTCCAGGAATGGAATCTGACGCCGTGCCACGCGGCTGAGGAGAATCGCGAACAGCTCGAGGTCATACGACAAAAGCAATCGATGGTCCGTTTCGCGCTCGCCGAGCTGGAGAAGCGCGCCGAGGAGCTGAACATGGTGGTGGAGCGTGCGAAGCGCAGCTCCATAGACAAGCAGCGGCCGCAGGATAACAGCGATGTGGAGGATGAGCAGAGCATGTACTGCATCACATGCGGCCATGAGATACACTCGCGCACCGCCATCAAGCACATGGAGAAGTGCTTCAACAAATACGAATCGCAGGCCAGCTTCGGCAGCATCTTTCAGACCCGCATGGAGGGCAACAACATGTTCTGTGACTTTTACAATCCGGCCAGCAAAACGTATTGTAAGCGCCTGCGCGTGCTCTGCCCGGAGCACAGCAAGGATCCCAAGGTCAGCGATACGGATGTGTGCGGTGCGCCGCTCGTTCACAACGTTTTCAATCCGACGGGTGAATTTTGTCGTGCGCCCAAAAAGAATTGCTTCAAACACTACGCCTGGGAGAAGATACGCAGGGCCGAGATCGATCTGGAGCGTGTGCGCCAATGGCTAAAAATGGATGACCTGATGGAGCAGGAGCGCCAGCTGCGACAGCAGCTTAGCTCGCGTGCCAACCTGCTCGGCCTGATGCTCCACTCCACCTACAATCACGAGGTGATGGACGAGCTGGTGCGCAAGCAGCAGGAGCACTTTGCCGAGCTGGAGAAGCACAAGCGTCGTCAGGCGCACTACCAGCAGTTGCAGCAGCAGCAACAGCAATACCAGCTGCTGCATCAGCAGAAGCAGCAGCAGCAACAACTATTAGAGCAACAGCAGCAACAATTGCAGCAGCAGCAAGTCAAGCTGATCTATCAGCAGAAGACGCATCCGAAGTGAAAAAATAACTATGAAAAAATAACTAGCGTATCGAGCTAATTGATAAACGTGGCGTGCATGAAGAGAACACGCGATATTATGCTTTTTAGAAACTAAGCTATCCCATTTTTGTACTCCTCTTCTCAACCGCCTATTCCATTAAGCAGACACTAATAAATTTGACATGCAATTTATGTAAAATACACTCCACCCGATCACCATGGATATGAATGAATGAATATGTGCTATGAACAGTTAGCTGTGTGTGCCGTTACCATCAGCAACCTGATCAACAGAATTTTACTTATCTCTACCTCTCTCGCTCTCACTCTCGCGCTCGCTCGCAGGCTCTGCCTCCCACTCCTCTCTGGCTTTATGCTGTGCACTGTGCGTTGCCAAGTGGCGAATCGGCTAACCGTAACCGTGTTTGTTATTGAAAACTAAGAATCAAAAATATTTATTGATAGCAACCTGTCGGCAAACACCACTGGGCTAACCATTCACGTTGATATCATTCACTTCTGTTACACAATGTAAACGTATTCCTCACTCGCTCGTATCTGTTATTCTGCTTGAGGTGTGAGCAGGACAAATTTGCAACCGCTAATCTATGGTAAATTTAGCTAGCACAGTGTGACCAGTGCTTATAGAATTTGGACATTTTGATTAAGTTTAAGGTTTGAAAATGTAACTTTTACATGATTAATAAATATGAATTATATAGATGCAAAACTGATGCATGTGTTAATACGAATATGAAGTGAATGATGCTTCCTGCGGGACAACGATACCAGGCTATTATTACCATAACCACCAAAGTAAATAAAGGAAACAGGCACATGTTTCTGTTTCGCAGTAGACCCGACCAGAGACAGTTGGGGAACGCAGTAGTAGTCAGGGCGTTAGTTGTGTTGATCTTTGGAAATGTCGTAGAAATTTGGCATCCACATTTTGTATACCTTCTACACAACTCGACAATAGAAAAAAAACACACAATTTTGTATTCAACTTTTGATCTTATTTTTCAAAAATCCAAACGCGAGTTATCCAAGACGGTATCCCTTAAATGTATATATGTATATATTTATAAAGTAGTATATGGATAAATATATGTTCAAGTGCAGTACTCAAATTGAACAGCGTGATTCGAAAGATTTGCGGGTGCGCAAGTGGAAAACGTTCAAATTTTAAAGTCGCAGCAGTTACAACATTATCTTCAATCAAAATATTAAATAAGCGCGATTGTGGCTTATTAACTGATGTCTGTCATTGAATAACCGTTTTGCAAACGAAGGCTGAAACTGATCATCGATCAATCAATCAATCAATCAATCAATCAATCAAGCACTGCAAGTCTCGTCGCTTGCTTTTCGTTTATTTCTTTTACCTTGTTCAAAATCGTGGACTTTTTTTTCGAAAAAAGAGGTGCGTTCTTTTGAATCAGTTGCGATTTATTAGAAACTAATTTCAAAGCGTATTCCACAGTTTCTTTTGGATTCGTGTTTTAAATATTTTAACTGTTTTTGGTTTTTTTTTTAAATGGTGTAAAGTGTGCCAATTAGATGTTGATATTGTCGGTACTCTAACAGCAGCATATAGTGCTTGCGAGCGGTTCTTGCGGCACTCACCCGGGCACCTCCAGTTGCCCCAAATCATTCAAATTCGTCAGGTAAGTGACATGCACTTTACCACGTTGATTTTCAAGTAGTTGCGCCCTCTTTTTTTGCCTACACTGTGCTGCATAATTTCCCTTGTACAAGATTGTATTGCTCGTATGGGACTTTTTTTGTTGTTGTTGTGGGATATTTATTGCTGAGCACATTGAAAATTTGTAAAAAAAATGTATAACAGTTTTGTAACAGGCAGTAGAAGGCATAAAGTACAAATATTCTTTATCCATTTAGCCATGTCTGTCTGTACGTATTCTGTTTTTTTTTTATATCTACTCCCAAAATACCTCCTTTATTAAATTGAAGCTGCAGTTTTGCTCATTTCACTTTTAACATACTTTTGAATGCTTCTTTAAGTTAGGGAAATTTTAGTTTTCAAGAATTTATTTTCAATATTGGGATCGATTGAGGCGTGTGTAATAAATTTAAATAATTTTAATAATTACCACTCGAATTTTTTTTATTTTAAAAATAGTAAAATTTAATTAAATATTCTATACATCAGCCTCAATTTCACAGGACAGTGTATTTTTAACGTGCATTTCCATGTACTTTTTAGGCATTTGTATACTTGGTCAAAAAGTGAAAAGAGAGTATATTGGGTTGTGCATTATTACAGATACATAGATTTTAGATTAGAAAAAGAGCTTCTATTGAATAAAATTCAAATATTTTGGATATTTTGGAATTGTTGAATAACTTTTTTTAAAAACGAGCAGACAAATTTTGGCTACAAATTGAAAGAAAAATCCAACTTTTTAGTTTAGAAAGATTAGAAAAAGGGTTTCTATTGAATAAAATCGAAATATTTTGGATATTTCATAATTTTTGAATGATTTTCTTTCTTTTTTGCAATCCGACAAATTTGAAAATAATCCAACTTTTCCATTATACCAATGTTAATTTAAACCTTTTTTAAACCTATAAAACTACTGTGAACGAGTATTGCGCAGTCGGTTAGACCTGTCTGCAATGTTTTTGCTTATGCATATTTTTTTATGGCTAAACAATAATATTGCTCGATTGCATGCAGAGGAGTCGATGGCATTTGAGGCGTTGCTTGATTGTTTTTTCTGTGGGGGATATTGCAATGACAACAACAACAACAGCAACAACAATAAGAATATGAATAACAATAACAACAAGCGACGTTGCCGTGGGCACTCAAGAGTCCTGGTTCCATTTGTCCATTTGTTGGCATTGCTAGGCCAAATTGTTTGCCCTGCCTTTGTCCTTTGTCCTTTGTTGCTGTTGTCGCCCACTTTCGCTTTTCGATCGATCTAACAATAATTCAGTTTCAATCAAATTGCTGCATGATTATTTGCTGTTGTTGCTGTTGTTGCTGTTGTTGTTGCTTTTTAACATACTTGAGCCCGTTGGCATATGGAGTTCAGACTCTGAGAATTCGCACGCGATGCTGAAAAGAAGTTGCCAGCTGGGAGCTGGGAGCTGGGAGCTGGGAGCTGGGAGCATTACGGCGACAACGACAGCAACAACTTAACACTATGCAGCCAATGCACAACATGTCCCCCAAACCAATCCCCAGGCGCCAAAACTGGTGTTCGAGAGCTCAACTCAAGCTGGCGCCAGCCCAGGACGAAGCTAACCGACGCCATGTCGTGCGCAAAGTTGGCGGAGTTTCTGACAACATCATTGCTATTCCAGAGCTAGAGGTGGAAAAGCGGAAATACCTTCGTCGGCATCGGAGACTGCAACAGCAACAGGATCTTCCACAGCAGCATCCACAGCAGCATCCAAGGCCAGAGCAGACGGAAAGGCGGCGGGAGGCGCAGCACGTTCAGGCACAACACATGCGGGTCCGGAAGGACCGGCCTTTGATCAAGGAGAAGCACAAGGAGCGGAACAAGGATAAGGAGAAGGAGAAGGAGAAGGATAAGCCTATGGGCGAAAGGCAAGCGAATGCCCAGGAGAAACGCATTCATGAGCTCGATCAGAATGTCGAGCGTTATTTTGAAGTGCGCAAGGTGAGCAGATTTTTGTTATCGTTATCGTTAACGCATGATCGATTTAACATTCGGTATATCGGTATCGTAGCGCCTGGGAAAGGGCGCCTACGGCATTGTGTGGAAGGCCACGGACAAGAGGCAAAAGGACACCGTAGCGCTCAAGAAGATCTACGACGCCTTCCGGGATGAAACCGACGCACAGCGCACCTATCGCGAGGTCGTCTTCCTGCGCGCCTTTCGCCACCATCCCAACATTATTCGCATGCTGGACATATTCAAGTAAGTCCCGCCAAGTTGAGTAAACTCTCATCTCTTTAGTATACTCAATCACGGTTAGCATTAGTAGCCGAGTCGATTTAGCCATGTCCGTCTGTCTGTCCGTCTGACGGTCTGTCTGTTTGTATGAACGCGTCGATTTCAGAGAAATCCATCCAAAAGCTATATATATACCATACGCAGATCAAGTTTATTTCAATGATCGATTAGTCTTTCCGTTTTTTTATGATCGATATTTATCGATTTTTTGACTCGGGCTTTAAGGCATAGTTAAAAAACGCACCATGAACAAAGAGACCACACTAATGAAAATCGGTTGAGTTTTGGCAAAGTTAAGACTTAAGGTAAAGTTGGGACCTATCCCTCTATGGGAATACTAGGGTATGTGTTAAAAAATTTTTAAATGAATTTGGACCAAAAATTTTATTTTCAAACTGAAATGTAGAATTAATTTAGACACCGAACCATGAATAAAAAGACCACCCTCATCAAAATCGGTTGAGTTTTGGCAAAGTTACGACTGGGGAAAGTTGGGACCTATCCCTCTATGGGAACACAAGGGTATATATTCGAAAATTTTTGACATGAAGTTGGGCCAAACATTTTATTTTTAAACTGAAATGTAGAATTAATTTAGACACCGAACCATGAACAAAAATACCACCCTCATCAAAATCGAATGAGTTTTGGCAAAGTTACGACTGGGGAAAGTTGGCACCTATCCCTCTATGGGAACACTAGGGTATATATTCGAACATTTTTGACATGAATTTGGGCCAAAAATTTTATTTTTAAGCTGAAATGTAGAATTAATTTAGACACCGAACC